>CAUYQG010159188.1:0-12377 GCA_963574415.1 Tarsius wallacei | reverse complement strand
GCCTTCCAAGTAGCTGGAACTACAGGCGTGTGCTACCACGCCCAGCTAATTTTTGATTTATTGTAGAGATGAGGTCTTGCCAAGTTGCCCAGGCGGGTCTCGAACCCGCGGGCTCAGGCAATCCACTCACCTCAGCCTCCCCAGGCGAGGGATTACAGGCTGAACCACCGAGCCCGGCTTCTATTTCTTGACACAGAGGCAGAGAGATTAAATAATTAGAGTTCAGAAATTCTGATCCCACTTCATATTTCTATTAATCATGTCTATTACCCCCCAACTACTCATGCTTAGTGATATCAGAAGTGTAGCCATGTGTGGAGTATGAGCTGGATAACAGCAGTGTCGGGATGCTCTCCCTCCACCCACAAACACACACATACTGCAGAACCCTCAATTCAGCCTTGATGGAAATTGATGTAACTCTGAAGCTCTGTGGTGTGTCCTTGACGGTCCTCAGGGGGTCAGACTTTATCCTAGGGACCTCAAGAAGCTAACAATCTTCCTTAGCGCTGGGTCTTAGGAAGTGGATTTCATTTGAGAAGCATCATGCATTGAGTCACTGCGCTGGGTGTCTCTACTGGGAAATCTACCCTTCCCCTGTCTCCTGCCCACTCCACACTCAGCCGGGACCCTCTGTAGGTAAGTAGCAAGACGGCGCCTGAGACCAACCAGATGCTAAAAGACAATACTACAAAATGATCCAACAGTCGCCTGTGGGCACATACATGCCCAGGATTAATCTGAAGGGATCTGTCAAGTCCAGAGATCTCATCCTGGCTTGGTGGAATCCCAGACTCTTTTGTGGACTAGGCTGGAGAATCTGGGTCTAAAGCTGCCCCTTTGAACCTGGATACAGCCCCCTCCCTTGGCCCTGGCACTTTACATTTGGAAGCACTTAAAAGTGTGAGTAGTAATTAGAGTCTGAAAGTAAAATCTCATTCCTCCAACCTCATTTGCATCTTTCACCCCAGATTGTTGCAACCAAATTGTTGAACTCTTCACTGCTTCCAGTTTCTTCTCCCAGAGGTGAGGCATTAGGCCAAGATAAGGGGGTAGGAGGAGCAGCCCTTGATCTGGGAAGAGAAATGTAGACTGAAAAACAGAAGGTGCTGATTAAATTACATGCAGTATACTTCCTGTTCATTACAGCCTGACCTCTGATAGTTCAAAGAACTTCAAGGTAACCTTTTCAAAGCCTAGGTTTCTATTTGTGAGCTGTTGGTGCCAGGCAAAGACTTTGTTGGTATTTTTTAAAGGGGAAAGCTTGGGTAAGCAAGTAGGGAAATGACTTCAGGAGGCAGTTAAAGATACGATTATGCCAAGACACACAGAAAGCAGAGTCCTCCAAGAAAATTGTCACGGTAATTTGAAGCCGAGACCTGGAATGCAATTACACACAGCTCTGGTAAAGCCATGGGCCACTGAAGTCTTAATTACAAAGAGGGAGAAACACACTTTGTGAGCGTTTGGAGTTGAATTTTACTCTTGCCATTTGCTAGAAAGAAAAAAATAATAATAATAAAGGAAAGGGAAAAACTAACATCCTTGCCCTGATTTAAATTTCCTCCTGGCCCCTCTAGTCTGAGCTCTGAGATAAATGCTTATCTAGATCTATTGTCTTGCAGGGTCTAAGAAGAAAAATATTCAGAATCCAGCTGCTTCTCCATTTTTAGCTTCTCTCATTAAGGGGGAGCTCACTGGGTCCTCAAGATTCACTCTTATGGGTTGTCAGATTTTGAAGAGACACATTGGGTACAACTGTGTCACCCTAGAGCATTGGGGATAGTAGGTGTTGTTTGCTGGGAAGCTTCTGGAATGGGTCCTCTCAGCAGGGAAGAGGTCCCTTTACCCAGCAGCCTCAGAACACGGAATAGTCCTGCTTCCCCCCATTTTCTCTTCATCTTCTGTTTTCAGAGGCAAGTCTGTTGGAAAGCAGATTGTCCATCCTCTGATCCACACAATTTTGGAGCTCTGGAAGTATGCCAGGCACTGTGTTAGGTGTTGGGGACAGAGAGAGGAAGAAGGTGATGTTTTTCTTTCAAGAGGTTATTGTCTAGGAGCAGACTCAGACCCAAACCCAAACAGATCAGAACAAAGCAAAAGACAAACCCAGACAATACAAAATGATGTAGCCAAACAGAGTCCAGAGGAAAAACACTTAGTCTACCTCCTGGAGGGTTTCTTAGAGGAACTATCTTTTGAGGGATCACTTGGAGTTAGCTAGGCAGAGTTTAAAATTTTCCACTTGCCTCATTGGGGAAGGGTTTGGAAGTGCTAGCAAGGCAGGACTCTTTGGTTCACCACAGAGGATGCCTGTGGCACTGCTGGTGATGCCCAACTCACAACCAAGGACAGTGAGTGAAGGCTGAGCACTTGTTGTGGGTTCCCAAACTCGTCACCACCCAGGATAACTTTTAATTTTGTTGTGTTTGTTTTTTAATCCCCAGAGTCTTAATATTTTGAAAATTGATGTCTGTCCATTAAAGTGCATTGCGGCCAGGCACAGTGACTAGCCTGTAATCCCAGAACTTTGGGAAGCCAAGGAGGGAAGATCACTTGAGGCCAGGAATTTGAGACCAGCCTGGGCAACATAGCAATTCTTGTGCCTACCAAAAAACTTAAAAATTAGGCTGGGCGCGGTGGCTCATGCCTGTAATCCCAGCACCTTGGGAGACTGAGGCAAGAGGATTGCCTGAATTCAGGAGTTCAAGACCAACCTGGGGAACATAGCAAAAACTCGTCTCTACAAAAAATCACGTGTGGTGGTGTATGCCTATAGTCCCAGCTACTCGAAATACTGAGGTGGAAGGAGTGCCTGAGCCCAGGAGATTGAGGCTGCCATGAGCCATGATGATTGTGATCATGCCACTGCACTCCAGCTTGGGCAACAGAGTGAGACTCTGAGCCAAAAATTTAAAAATAAAAATAAAAATTAGCCAGGCATGGTGGCATGCACCTGTAGTCCCAGCTACTTAGGAGGATCTCTTGAGCCCAGGAGTTTGGAGGTTACAGTGAGCTATGATCGTGCCACTGTACTCCAGGTTGGGTGACAGAGTAAGACCCTGTCTGTAAAAAAAGATAAAGAAAAAAAAGTACATTGATTAAGCAAACCTAAATTGTTTTCTCATAATGTACCAAAAAATCAAAGTTTTTGATGATCACAGGATACCCAAGGGCGCAGTCCTCACTGGGGAGGATGCAATGCCTTATAGCATCAACAGAATGTTGTAGTCACTTTATACAGCCCTATTGTGCTAGGACAGGATTTGCCGTAGCCTGTCCTTGTCTTGCTTTTATTTTTGTATTTTGAAGATACTGAAGAAAGCATCTAGCTCTTTTTGCTGGTAAACACTAACTGCGCCTAGACATCAGATAGCCTAGGACAATTTCTGACTTGTTCATTGATGCACATGGCATGCTTATTCCATTTAATTATGCTTTTTGGTTGACACCAATCATTCTTTCTTCAATTCCACTTCTCCGTGATGCCTCCAAGCTCCTTCATGGAAGGATCCACAAATAAAATGCATCTCCAATAAACTGAGAAATTCAGGAACCTAAAACATCAAGTTAAGAAAAAAATCGGCTGGGTGCTGTGCCTTATACCTATAATTCCAGTACTTTGAGAGGCTGAGGTGAGAGGATTGCCTGAGCACAGGGGTTTGAGACCAGCCTGGGCAACTTGGCGAGACCTTATTTCTACAATAAATCAAAAAATTAGCTGGGCATGGTGGCGTGCTCCTGTAGTTCCGGCTACTTGGAAGGCTGAGGCAGAAGGATCGCCTGAGCCCAGCAGGTTGAGGCTGTGGTGGCCATGAGCGTGCCACTGCATTCCAGCCTGGGTGACAGAGCGAGATTCTGACTCAAAAAAAGAAAGAAAGAAAAAAACCAAACAAACTTAGGTTACTGATAACTATCAAGGAACTCAGCTTCCTGTCTCGCGAACCCAGAACCTTTTATAAGTACCCTCCATGCAGGCAGGTGGCTAGCACTCTGGGCCGGGCAGCCTAGGAGGGGATTCTCTTTTCTCCCAGAGGCCAGGACATCTTCATATGGTCCATGAACTGTGTCAGAGCTGCACTAACTTACTGTGGAAGCCTGAGGGGGCTCCCAATTGAACTTCTGTCCTTTTTCTTAATCTCAAACCTGTTTCTTCTCCCACACAGCTTATCTCAGACAGCAGCCTCCACCCAGGTCCATCTCTCATTCCAAAAGTGCCGTCACCATGTGCCATTGATTCTGCCACCGAATTGTCTCTCTTTCTCGACCTCCTGTCCTCTCCCCACAGCACTCACTTGATTCGGTTGTTTATGATCTTTTGTGGATACTATGCAAGGAACTCAGCCCTGTTCTTCCTGCCTGAATTCTTTCCTCTGAATCTAGCCTCCACACCCTAGACTGTTATTTATTTGTTTATTTTTAGAGACAGAGTTTTGTTCTGTCACCCAGGCTGGAGTGCAGTGATGTAATCATAGTTCACTATAACCTCAAACTCCTGGGCTCAAGCAATCCTCCCACCTCGGCCTCCAGAGTAGTTTGGACTACAGATTCATACCACCTACTAATTTTTAACTTTTTTGTAGAGACAGGGCCTTGCTCAGGCTGGTCTTGATCTCTTGGCTTCAAAGGATACCCCTGCCTTGGCCTTCCAAAGTGCTGGGATTACAGGAGTAATTGGCCACTGTGGCCAATCAGACTTTTCTTTTAAAAAATAAGATGACCGGGCTGGTGGCTCAGCCTGTAATCCCGCGCTTTGGGAGGCCGAGGTGAGTGAATTACCTGAGCCTGAGGGTTCGAGACCCGCCTGGGCAACTTGGCGAAACCTCATCTCTACAATAAATCAAAAACCAGCGGGGCGTGGTAGCGCGCGTCTGTAGTTCTGGCTACTCGGAAGGCTGAGGCGGAAGGATCGCCGGAGCCCAGCAGGTCGAGGCTGCGGTGGCCGGGAGCGGCCACGGCACTCCAGTCTGGACGACAGTGAGACTCCAACTCAAAAAAAAAAATCATTCACATATTATATGGACACTGCAGAAATACCTACACACAAGTAGACTTGTGCCCAAGCCTACATGATCTCACAGTCAGTACTTGTAAATATTACTATGGAGGACTTGAAAGAACTTTGAGTGTTTTAGTAAGGGGGAAGTGGCTGTCAAAAAATTATTCCGTTTGGAATCATTTAAAATCTTACAGTCAGCACATTTTAGATCAGGGACCCCAGGATCTTATCAATCAGAATACTAAGGCTGTAACCCCCTGGAGTACTCGTTCTAGTGTTTGAAGTGCTTGAGTTTTTCCAAGAAGGCTGAATCAGGTAACCCAGGAGAGGACATCTAGCATTACATCTGCCACTCAGTGAAAGTCGTTTTTAGTTCCAAACAGCTGTTTTGATTTTGTGACACAACTCATGAAGGAGACACTACATCTTGCACTGACCACAAATTATTAAGTCTCATTGTCAGAGTCAAGGCCATGCCAATAATGAAAAGATGAAAAGCATCCTTAAATTGTTTTCATTTCCTTGTGTAATGACATAATTACATGAAGACAGCACAGGCTCCCAGCTCTCTATGGCAGGTTGATGAAGTCTTTTTACTCAACAATCCTTAGCTTTTTTGAAAGTCTAATTAGCTAAGCTTAAGGATTTGAAGAGTCCAGCATACAAGGACTAATAGGTCTCTTTTTATGGGTGAGGAGATTGAGACCCAGAGAGGGAGGAAACATGCCCGTTGCTGTCATTTCTAATCCCTGGTGGAGCAGGCTCATCATTAGCAGATAATTTTTTGATGTGCCAACAATGAAACAAATAAACTTCATTCTGCATTGCTTAAAATGTAAGTAACCTCTCAAGGGCAAATGCAAGGGCAGTGTCTATTTGCATTTGTGCCCTCGGTCTCTGGCGCAAAGCTGGACACAGAGTAGGCAATTGTCTGTTGTGCTGATTTAACAGCACAGCTACTGCCAGATTCCTCTGGCCGCCCCATGGGTGACCATGGCCATGGCTGTGGTCTCCTCTCCTCTTCAGGGTAAATGCTCCTGCTCTGCAGGCTTTCCTCCTCTGCCCACAAACCACGAAGCAAGAAGGCAATAGGGAGTGACGCTGTGGCAGTGCAGACACATTAAAGACCCCAGGACTGTTTGCTTTTGTCTGGTGAAACTTGACAACAGTTTCAATCTATTTATCTTGAGAACCCTCAACGATATCACCAACAGTTTGCAGGAGGGGAATTAGTCATAGGCAAACATGGTTTCCCGATATTACCCCAAGAAAAATACCCTATTTCAAAGTTCTCCGGTTTCAGCATCGCCTAATTTAGGGAACATTGGGTCAGGACCCTGAGGTTCAGATTTCATTAGAAATTCTGCCATGAGAAATTGCTGGACTGGTCCAACCTCACCAGACCTCGAACGACCCTCAAACATTTCTCTGCATCTTATACATACAAACATTTCAAACGTGCCTGCCCCCGTGCATCCCTACCATGACCAACCCCCTCCATCCCTCCATCTGCTATTGTAAGGAAAAAAATGTTTGGACAATTAAATTTACATTCTTTTTTTTACAACTCTGTTCAGTATCCAATATACACATAAATCGGAGTTGCTGAATGCATATATATTCAAACCAGATTTATAACCTAAGCCACACACTTTCCTTCCATTCGATAAATGTTGACTGAGCACCTATTATGCATAGGCACTGGAGCTATAGTGATAAATAAGATATAGCTGCTGGTGTCAGGAAGCAGAAATGACTGAGATAGCTAGAGCTATGACATAGGTAACCCAGCACGTCTCATCACTTGGAGAAAGGATATGTGTCAAAAGGCTTTTCAAAGACTTGGGGTCTAAACTATGTCCAAAAGGTTGAAAGGAATTGACTAAGAGGGTGATGAAGGAAGGACAGTTCTATTATTTCAGAAAGAATGATGTAAAATCTTATAGTCAGTGCATTTTAGATCAGGGACCCCAGGATTTTATCAATAAGGATGCTTAAAGTTAGAGATGTTACAGCCCTCCCAGCATAGGTGGCATGTCTGTGACAAGGCATGGATAGAATGCAGGTCTCCTGTCCTGAGGCTCACATCCATGGAGAAAAGAGAAGCAGCGGGCCACCCTGACCATGGCAGTCCCCCATGCAAGCCCCATGCTGGAGATGGGACTAGGAAACCTCATAGGTGCAGAAGCAACTGACACACACTGCTGTATAGTAGACTGTCCTCTCAGGTCTGTGATGTGTCATGTAGGTTGTTTATACACACAGCATCCCCCGGAGTTGTGCAGGGGACATCTTGCCAGACTGTATAAGACAGCCTTGCTGTCACTGTAGTCAATTTAGCCATTTTGCTCAATGGATTCAAAGCTTTGGCTTGATTATCAGAATTTTTAGCCTACTGGTATCATCCATCTCACAGATTCCTATTAGGTGTCACTGCATGGTGGGCTACTCATGGGGGATGTAGGGATGACTATGACCATGCCTGTGCCCTTGAAAGCTTACCCTCTGGAACTCAGCATACTCTGAACCCAGGCATCTCCAGAGAAGTGAAAGCCCAATAGATGAGGTAGGTGCAGACATTAGTGCATACTCACCTTCCCCAGTTCCTCAAGTAGAAAGTTCTGCTCTCCCCCACAGCAGAAGCTATATCTGCCTCTCTGGTACATGATGGCTTCTGAAAACATATGGGCCCAGGCACAGGCTTTCACTTCTTCATTTATCCATTTTGAGTTTCTTGGTTATTTTAATATTCCGGCCATGGCTTAGATGAGTATAGCTTGGATAAGTCATAGCTTAAACAGGTTATAACTTGAATTATCTGAGCTTCCACCCTGTGTACTTTAGCCATACCTTGCTGTTAGGATCCCCATTCCACTCAGAATAAAAATCAAAGTCCTTTCTAATTTTGTGGAGACCTTCACAACCTGGTTGTTCCCTCTCTGGCCTGTCTCCTCTTACCTTCCTCCTGGGCACTCTGCACAGCCATTCACTAATGAGGCCAGGCACCTCAGAGACTGACACTCAGCACATAGCAGGGATCCAAAAGTATATTCTAGGAGAAGAAATGAATGAAGGGATTGCAGCTGTGAAGAGATTGTCTGTGAAGCTGGGTATCAGTTGAGCCCTTCCACGCCCAATGTGAGGCTGCCTGGCTTCAATTCAGTTAGTCAGGTTCCTCATACACTCCCAACCATGATCACATCTACTCTCTGTAACCACAGATATGCCCACTGTTTTGCACTGCTGGCCAACTCCTCCAAGATCCCTGACTCAAAAACCTTTGTGGGTTCCCCACCAGACATCAGTGATGATACTGCTATTTGACTTGGGCAACCAACACTCTCCATGTGGGTCCCCAATCTTGCTAACAAGCCTCATTTTCCACCACCAACTTTGCATATCCTGCTTCCATAAAACCACACGTTCTCCAATTTCCACATATTTCCTCCCTATTTCCTTAACTAGAAATGCCATTCACCATCTACCTCAATTACTACCTTTTCTGCAAAGCATTCCCTCAGTCTCTTCTTTGACTCCTCAAGGGAACTTATTTGAAACCCTTTTATGATAATGATCGTTTTCTGCCTTAGATTAAGCTCATCTATGCACATATCTTATTTTTCCTAATAGACTTTGAATCCTCAAGGAATAGGATTTTTAGTATTTTTAACCCTCCAGAGGCCTAGTCCTTTATTTGACCTAATTTGTAATTCAGTAAAAGGAAATGAATAAATTAAAGAAAATCTGGTTTTAATTATTATGTAAAAATAGGTCCAACAAAAACATCACTCTAGAGTTCCTGGAAGTGGACAGTCAGAGCTTAAAAGGAGATCATGGCCTGTTCTAGCTGGGAAACTAGGCTGGATTAGTGAAATGATTATTTAAATAGAAAAAAATCTAATGGTTTTTGCCATGGAAGTTTGCAAATTGATGCAAGCTACAAAGAAAAAGAAAATATGGGCACATATGGGATAATGAATTTCATAAAAAAATTCAGAGACTATCCCCTCAAGAGAACCACGAGGCCAGGGGTTCACAATATGCATAAGGAATTCCTATGAGACTCGACATTTTGTGAAACACTTTCAAATAATGCAGTGCTGGCCATAAGTACTGCCATATTACTCATTGTTAGATATAAAAACAACAACTGGACCAGGTGTGGTGGCTCACACCTGTGATCCCAGCCCTTTGGGAGGCAGAAGCAAGAGGATTGCCTGAGCCAAGGGGTTCGAGACCAGTCTGGACAACTTGATGAGACCTCGTCTGTACGATATAATGAAAATTTTTTAAAAATTATTCGGATGTGGTGGCACGTTCCTGTGATTCCAGCTACTATGAAGGCTGAGGTGGAAGGATCGCCTGAGCATAGCAGGTCGGGGCTGCAGTGGTTGAGTGTTCTACTGCACTCCAACCTGGGTGAGACAGTGAGATTCCAACTCAATAATAGTAATAATAATAATAACAACAACAAGAACTAACATTTAATAATCACTCTCTATATGCTCAGCACCTTTGTGTGATTTGCAAGTATCTGGCTAGTACATAATTTCAGCTTTAAAACAACCCTAGATAAAATCTGAAACAGAGACACTCACTTTCTTAAAACTGCTGGTCTTTCTAGTGAATGTACCGATATTCTAAGTTGAATCCCTTTTCACATTAATCCCTTTCATATTAAGAAATAGGGAATCATGCTGACCTAGCCTAATGGTAATAAGGTTGTAATTAATGGCCCCACAGAAAGAAGGGTGTTCTGAAACTCAAGGGCACTAGATCTTTGGCCAGACCTAAGCATTGACCTAAGCTTCTCTATGTATTTTCTTTATAATTGGGACTTCTAGCTAAGACTTAGTTGGAAGAAAATGTTCTATAAACCTTAAAAATAGTTTGAATAGACTAGTCTATTCATGAATGTCTTAGCTTGTAAAGCTACATTTAAAAAGTTGAATGCTAAATCAAATGAACACAGAACACACACACATATGCTCACACACACAATGCTCAGGAAAGGTTAGCTATAAATATCACTATCATCATTGTCTTCACCATCTTATTTCTTATGGCACTTACAACCCTTATTTGCATCTCTTATGAGCTTAATTTGATATGCTTCACTCAACAAATATGAAAAGCAAGGCGATAAGGTGTTAGTGACTTGTTTATAAGGTCACAAAGCCAATAAGTAGAGGAACCAGGCTTCCCATTGCTCTTTGAATCAAGACCAAGTTTTCAAACAAGATGTACATGAACTCGTGTGGTCTGGATCCTCTCTCTACCTACAGCCTCATCTCACACCACTCCCCTGTAGCCTCCCCTCAATTCCTCTGTACTCAGGTAGTGGTGGGCAGAGTCTGCATGATCATCATTGAGGTTCTTCAAATATGTTACTCTCCTCTCACCATAGCACTGTACGAGGGGAAATCCCCCAAAAAACGGAATTACTTTTTGGAGGGTGGGCCCCTTGTAGTAGAGTACAGGCTCCCCCCTCTAGATGAGTGTTGCATCAGTGTGTCAGTTAGTGTTGGAGTGAGAGGCTGCATTCAGCTTCAGTGAATTTTACTTTGGAGATAATTTCAACACATTTACCCATTTCATAATGGATGATTTACGAATACACCTGCCCACACCACACTGAGTGTTCAGTCATTTTTGACCAAAAATGGCATGGCCCCTGTGCCCCACCCTCCCTATTCACCCAATCTCACCCCAAGTGACATTTCTTTTGTTTCCTTGGATGAAGAAACTCCTCAAAGGGAAACAGTTTGTCGATATGGAAGAGGTAAAACAAAAAAATAGCAGAAGCACTAAAAATTACCAAAATTGAGAAAATCAAGAACTGTTTTGACTAGTCGGAAAAGTGTCTCAATGGGTGTATTGCATGGGTACCCAACCCCTGGGCCATGGCCAAGTACCACAATCCCTGGCCTGTTGGGAACTGGGCTGCACTGCAGGAGGTGAATAGCGGGTGAACAAGTGAAACTTCATTGGTATTTATAGCCACTCCCCATCACTCACATTACTGCCTGAGCTCCAACTGCTATAAAATCAGTGGTGGCATTCGATTCTCATAGGAGTGTGAACCCTATTGTGAATTGTGCATGCGAAGGATCTAGGTTTCACTCTCCTTATGAGACTCTAATGCCTGATGATCTGAGGTGGAGCTGAGGAGGTGATGCTAGTGCTGGGGAGTGACTACAAATACAGATTAACATTAGCAGTGAGATTTAACTGCACAGAGACCATAATAAATCAATTGCCAGCAGTCTCATATTAAAACCCTGTCAGTGAGCTGCAAGTTAGTTGATGTACTTCAATTGTACAGCTGCATCTGGTGGCAGACTTTAAGTCAGAATCTGAAGCTTATTTTAATCCACACATGACTTGTCCATTATTATTATTTTTTCACCACTTCTATTTGTGCCTCTTTTTTTAATAGTGAGTTGTATAATTATTACATCATATATTACATGCCATAATAATAGAAATAAAGTGCACAATAAATGTTATGCACTTGAATTATCCCAAAACCATTTCTCCCAACACCCACCCTCAGTGGAAAAAATTGTCTTCCACAATACCAGTCCCTGATGCCAAAATAGTTGAAGATCACTGGTATATTGGATCAAAAGAAAAGTGCTTTGAAGGTGATTGAAGTTTAAGCATGTAAGAATAAGTACACAATTATCTATCTATCTATCTATTTATTTATTTATTTATTTATTTATTTATTTTGACCGGGCTAAGTTGCTTTATTAGAGAAAGCCAGGATTACAAAGGACTTAGGAGTTGGCATTGGGGCCTTTCTTCTTGCCAAAGGTGGGCACAACATTGACTATAGCCCATTTGTGCTGCATTCTCCGCTTGACCTGGCCTGTCTTCTTCTTCTCTTGTTTGGCCACCTTAGGAGTCTGACTTTTCACTTTCCCAGCACAGGCAAGGGAACCAGGGACTTTACCTCCAGGCATGCGATTGGCGACTTTCAGAGTAGCCAGGGCCTCCACCCGACACTGGCCCAGGGTGGCCTCATCCTCCAGGGGCATACCTTCCAAGAGTACAACTTGATCTTCTGGGGCAATGCCCTCCAGAGCGGCTATCTGAGCCTTGATCTGGGCAAGCCTTGACCTGGTCACCTCTAGGGTGTGTAGCTCCTGGGAGCGGACAAAGAGCTGCATGGTGGCGACTGAGAAAGAAAGATAGCTCATCCACAATTTTTTATTTATTTTTTATTTATTTATTTTTTGAGTCGGAGTCTCACTCTGTCGCCCAGACTGGAGTGCAGTGGCCGCTTCCGGCCACCGCAGCCTCAACCTGCTGGGCTCCGGCGATCCTTCCGCCTCAGCCTTCCAAGTAGCTGGAACTACAGGCGCGCGCTACC
>CAUYQG010159186.1:0-67462 GCA_963574415.1 Tarsius wallacei | reverse complement strand
GCCTGGGCAACTTGGCGAGACCTCATCTCTACAATAAATAAAAAATCAGCCGGGCGTGGTAGCACGCACCTGTAGTTCCGGCTACTTGAAAGGCTGAGGTGGAAGGATCGCCGGAGCCCAGCAGGTCGAGGTTGCGGTGGCCAGGAGCGGCCACTGCACTCCAGTCTGGGTGACAGAGTGAGACTCCAACTCAAAAAAAAAAAAAAAAAAAGTTTATTTAAAAAAATGAAAATTTAAATAAGTGAAAATCTCCCCTGCCTTTCACTTAATCTTGTTTCCGTCCTCAAGAAGGGTAACTCTTTTAAGACTATCGTCTATGTGTTATGAGCATATGATAAAAAGTATAGTGGCTTTAATTTCATACAAATGGATTCAAACCATATGAATTTTTTAATAAACTTGCTCTTTTTAATTCATTTCTCAGAAAATTTTCTATCAGTATGCATCAATCATTCTTTTTTACTTGGTCTGAAGTAGTGAAATTAACTTTTTGTTCACACACCCATATGAAAATTCTGAAAAATTTTGTGTTCTTTATACATTAAGTTGGCATCTAAAATTTTTAGCAAAAGTTTAGTTGTAAAATATATAATTTTAAGAATGTTTTATTTTGTCGCATAAAAATAGTTACATCACTCTTCTAGATGTATCCAAATGCTTCTAAATATATAGCATTTTGATTCCCATCATCTATTTTAAAAATATATGAACAAGCTGTTCTTTATCACTGGAAATCTAAATTCTTCTTTTGAGTCCTTGAACTCTTATTTCCATCTCTTCTCAGATATACTTTTATCGTAATGTAATGCATTTTTAAGCTTTAAAGTTTTTCTTGATTAAATTGCCATGTTTCTAGAAGTACATATGTACACTTAAATTTTAATTTCAAAAGTTCCTATATCAATAAGGCTTTAAGTATTAACTTGGTCCAGAGGAAATTTATCATCGCAATTACAAGTAGTACACAATCACATATATTGTAATTTTTGATAGGTTATTACTAAATCTAAAAGTTGAATTTGATTTGAAATGCTTTTTTTTTTTTTTTGAGTTGGAGTCTCACTCTGTCACCCAGGCTGGAGTGCAGTGACACGCTCACGGCCACTGCAGCTTCGACCTGTTGGGCTCAGGCGATCCTTCTGCCTCAGCCTTCCAAGTAGCCAGAACTACAGGCCTGCTCCACCATGTCCAGCTAATTTTTTTTGGCTTATTGTAGAGATAAGGTCTCACCAAGTTGCCCAGGCTGGTCTTGAACCCCAGGGCTCAGCTACTCCTTTTGCCTCGGCCTCCCAAAGTGCGGGGATTATAGGCTTAAGCCACCGCGCCCAGCCAGAAATGCTTTTCTTAATGAGTTGATGGGATCTGTTATTTTGCCCAATGAGATTATATAACTCTGTGGATCAATATTTCTTGCTAGGATGAAGCAGGACTTAGTGATTTTATTTGTATTATTTTTGTGGACATCATAGAAGAAGTAACCCTATTCCCGTAGGTTAAGTATGTGGGAATGGAAACTTTATTACGGCAATGTTGTCATTACTTTGAGTTATAGGCTGAGAATGCCATAATACAGTATTATCAAAAGTTTTCTATCAGATGACAACTCCGTTATGCCCTTCTGGACGTGGATGAAAACAAAGAATTGGAAACCATCTAACTTGGAAAATGATTTGTTATTAATTTGTTAGATAATTCACTTTTTTTCTAGTGCTTGGTTTTGTTTCATGGATGTGTGATATTTTCTCTGATCTTTCTGAGGGAAATGATATATATCTTTTTTAAAAGTCTCCTGTTTGCTGTATTAGCGTTGTTACCCTGGGTGGTATTTATTCTCTTTGAATGTGATGTCTTTTAGGGGTTGTAGGGGAAGTGATTTTCTTCTGTCATTTGGCACAACAGTGTATTTGAAATACTGTGATACATGACTGTTTTGTACCCCCGCCTCTGGCTGGTGTGACAGTGTTGCCAGGTGAGGCATGCCAGCAGATAATCCCCTGAGCATGAGGGCTCCCCACTCGTCGGTGTCACTGATCACTCAGCAAGGTGGCTTCCTCTAGTGTCAAAGCATCCAGTCTCCACTCCCAATGGAGTTGGCACAAGGCAGACTGTTGTGGGGGTGAGGGCATAAAACCATGAGGGACATGGGGACTGACCTGGCAGCTTCTGATGGAGTACCCAACAGCCCTGCTGCCCTGCCTCTAAGCTTAGAGTTCATTGTTCTGCTTTCCTGTGCTGCCTTTGGGCTGTGGTTTCTACTTCAGTATACCTTTGTTTGCTCTCCTTTTCCTGAATGTTCCTTACCATTTCTGGTCCAGTGGAGTAGGTACCCTTCTGGATTTCTAGATCTTTTTTTATGTTATCCTTTTAAACAATCTCTTCTGCTGTTTTAAAATACTTGTGGTATAGCTGGGCGTGGTAGCGCGTGCCTGTAGTTCCAGCTACTTGGAAGGCTGAGGCGGAAGAATTGCCGGAGCTCAGCAGGTTGAGGCTGCGGTGGCCGGGAACAGCCACTGCACTCCGGTCTAGGCGACAGCATGAGACTCCAACTCAAAAAAATAAAATAAAATAAAATACTTGGGGTAGTATGTTGAGGCTAACACATGTGCCTCAGTTTGCTATCTTTATCCACTCCTTTTTTTTTTTTTTTTTTGAGTTGGAGTCTCACTCTGTTGCACAGGCTAAAGTGCGGTGGCACACTCACGCTCACTGCAGCTTTGACCTGCTGGGTTCTGTTGATCCTTCTGTCTCAGCAGTTCTAAGTAACTGGAACCACAGGTGCGCAACACCACACCCAGCTAATTTTTTGACTTATCGTAGAGACGAAGGCTTGCCAAGTTGTCCAGGCTGGTCTCAAACCCTTAGCTGAGGCAATCCTCTTGCCTCAGCCTCCCAAAGTGCTGGGATTACAGGCCTGAGCCACCGTGCCCGGCTCTTTTTCCACTCTTAAATTCTATAATGCACTCAATAGTAACAAGACTTTGTGGAAGTCCCCCTACTTCCTGCACTCCATTCCTTAGCAATTATCAGTGGTGTTTAGTATATGTTTTTTCATTTTTTTTTCTGATTGTGTGTTTTTCTGATTGTATGCTACATTTGCTTTTATTTTTTCCTTATGTCCTAGCATCTTCCCATATCAGTAACATGAAGAGCTTTCTCATTTATTTTTATAAGCATACTATTTTATAATATTATAGTGAATCTGTTGGTGGGCATTTGTTATTTCTAAATAAGGTCATCATAAACATTCTATTTACATTCACTTTAATATACTTTTATCTCTCTTCGACCTAAAAGGTATTTGAAGTAAATACCTAAAATGAATTGTTAAGTGGGTATTTCAGAATTTGATAGACTGCCAAATTGTCTCATAAAAAGATTGTTCCAATTTATATTCTCCCAAATGGTGTATGAGAAGACACTGGTTATTATCAAACTTCCAAAAGGCATTACCACTCTTGTGGTCATTCTCATACCACTCTCATGGTATCCAGTTTTTGTATTTTCTATTTTCTTGTAATATACATTTTAGAATTAAGGAGATTTTAAAACTTGCATTCTTTCTTGAGGTAGGTAGAAGCATATTTGTGGCATCTCTGTGGAGAAGTAAAATGCAGTATGTGAAGACTTAGCAGGATGTGTGTTGTGTAGTGGGTATTTAATAGAAGTCTGTTATCTTTCATTCCTTTATTTCCTCCTTCCATCTAATTGATAATCTCTTTATGGGCTGCCATGTTCTTTTAGATTTTTCTCTTTTGTTGTTCCTCTGAGATAGCAGAATGAATGATCTTTTAAATGAGACGTTTGCATGAAAGATTTCTGCCTTTGTTTTTGTGAGGACCAAGGTAAAATCTTACATTTTATATTTTAGCAGCGTATGTTCTAGATTTTTACTTGTTGTCCTATGAAAAATATCTCTGTGAGGTTCCTGAGAATTATTTGCAGGAAACTCTTGGGTCAGCAGACTGATTGCAGAGCTAGGCAGTTTGCTTAAATGTTTGATATAGTCAGAGCCTTTCAGAAATGGTTGTATATCTCCAAACTGATCTGTATATTCAATGCAATTGCAAATAAGATCTTATCAAGATTTTCTTGTATAAATTAACAACCAAGGCCGGGCACTGTGGTTTATTCATGCCTGTCATCCCAGCACTTTGGAAGGCCAGTGTGGGAGGACCACTTGAGGCCAGGAGTTCAGGACACACCAGAGTAATATAGTGAGACCCCCCCCACCTCTGTTTTAAAAAATAATAAATAAATCAACAACCAGTTCTAAAATTTATATGCTAAAGCAAAGAAATGAAAGAACAATTATGAAAAAGGCCCAAGGTGGTGGACTTTATTACCTTATTTCAAGACTTACTATATAAATACAGTAATCAAGACAAAATGGTATTGGAAAAACCAATAGGCTTATAGATCAATGAAGCAGAATAGAGAGCCCAGAAATAGACCCACAAATAGTACCATCGGTTGATTTTTTTTTTTTCCCCAAAGATGCAAGGACACTTCAGTAGACTAAAAATAGTTCTTTCAACAAATGATGCTGGAACAATTAGATGTCCATATATAAAAATAGAAACCTAGAACTACGTCTTACACTGTATACAAAGTGTGTCATAGGGTCGAATGCAGTGGCTCACATCTATAATACCAGCTCTTTAAGCTGAGGCAAGAGAAATGCTTGAGTCCAGGAGTTCAAGACTAGCCTGGGCAATATAGCGAGACCGCATCTCCAAAAAAATGAAAAATAAGGTCGGGTGCTATGGCTCATGCCTGTAATCCTAGTACTTTAGGAGGCCAAGGCAGGAGGATTACTTGAAGCCCAGGAGTTCGAGACCAGCCTGGGCAACATAGCTATACTTCATCTTTATAAAAAATTTAAAAATAGGCTGGGCTTGGTGGCTCAGCCTGTAATCCCAGCACTTTAGGAGGCCGAGGCGAGTGGATTGCCTGAGCCCACGGGTTGAAGACCCACCTGGGCAGCTTGGCGAGACCTTGTCTCTATAATAAATAAAAAAAGTTAGCCAGGTGTGGTAGTGTGCACCTGTAGTTCTGGCTACTTGGAAGGCTGAGGTGGAAATATCGCCGGAGCCCAGCAGGTCGAGGCTGCGGTGGCCGGGAGCATGCCACTGCACTCCAGTCTGGGTGACAGCCTGGGCAACAGAGTAAGACCATGACTCAAAAAAAAAATTTGGCACACTTATGGCCAATGCAGCCTCGACCTGCTAGGCTCAGGTGATCCTTCCTCCTCAGCCTTCCAGGTAGCTGGAACCACAGGCATGTGCCACCATGCATGGCTAATTTTTTGATTGATTGTAGAGAGGGGGTCTCGCCATGTTGCTCAGGCTGGTCTCGAACCCCTGGGCTCAGGCAATTCTTTCGCTTCCCGCCTCTCAAAGTGCTGGAATTATAGGCGTGAGCCACCGCTCCTGACAAAAAAAAAAAAAATTTTTTTTTGGTCATAGGCCTCAATGTGAAACCAAAATATGAAAGCCGTAAAACTTTTAGAGAAGAACATGGGGAAAAAATCTTGTGATCTTGGGTCAGGCAAATACTTCTTAGATACCTCATCAAAAGCATGATCCAGGAAAGAAACTGTGATAAATTTGACATCATCAAAATGTAAGATTTTTGCTCTTTGAAAGATACAGTTAAGAAAATGAAAATACAGTACAAATTACAAGTGGACAGAAAAATTTCACAAAACTCATCTGATAAAACCCTGATATTCAGAATATTTAAAGAATTTTTAAAACTTAATATAAGAAAACATACAATTCGATTTAAACATTGTCATGAAATTTGGCCATTTAATTCACCAAGCAAGATAAAGTGATGGCAGATAAACACATGAAAAGATGCCCAACATCCCCTTCACCATTTGGGAATGAGACGTAGCTATACACTATTAGAATAGTTTAAAAAAAAAAAGTCCTGCCTCTGGAAGTGCTACTGTGGACCTTCATGTAATTCTTGCATCCAGGAGCAGTGATGGTACCCCATATTTCCTGTGTGGGAGTTGTTTTAAGTGGCTGTGGCCCTGCGTCCTTGGAGCATTTGAATCACATATTAACCTGTGGTGCTTCCTGATGGCTTTATTGAATTTAATTGGAATTGTTGACACTTTATAGACTATAAAAAGACTTACACTTGCTATTATGAAGGCTCTCCTGTAGAGGTGGTACTTAACAAAGTTTGGATACCTTAGGAATTAATGACTCAGTTCTCTTCTATTTCTGTTTTTTTTTTTTTTTTTTTTTTTAAGTTTGAGTCTTTCACTCTGTCGCCCAGGCTAGAGTGCAGTGGCATGCTCATGACCACCGCAGCCTTGACCGGCTGAGCTCAGGTGATCCTTCTGCCTCAGCCTTCCAAGTAGCTGGAACTACAGGCGTGTACCACCATGCCTGGCTAATTTTTTTATTTATGGTAAGAGATGAGGTTTCACCAAGTTGCCCAGGCTGGTCTCGAACCCGGGGGCTCATGCAATCTTCTCACCTTGGCCTCCCAATTTTGGACTGTTTTTAATTGCTGTAAGCTAATGCTAGGAAGAGTGACGAAAATTCTGTTAGTAAGACAGTGGTTGGATCGTCTTTCATTTTTCTATCTGTCCATTGTTGCAGATACTTCATCTTCTAAATCAACAGTCCTAGCCAACGGTGATCACGGAATAGAAGGGAACGATGCTACAGGTAAGTGGGTCCCAGGCTTCTCCAAATATGTGGGTGAAACAGTCCCAGTGAATACCTTGGTAAACTCCTTTGAGAAGGATTATTAGTGAAAGTGTATACATTATGTCTGAGTGTAATGTTCTTGTTGGATGTATTTAAACCTACCTCCAACAATGGAAAGAGAAGAATGAGTTTCCTTTGATATTCCTTGAATGTTTGTTGGAGCTGTACCACACAGGAGTTGGAGCAGTTTTAAAAAACCTCTTCGAGATGCAAAATCACCCTCATGAAAATATGTCACCTGGGAGGTATTTGGTTACCACAGCTCTTTAAGCAGGTCTCTTCCCTGAATGCACATTGTGCTTAGTTTGCTTTCCATAGCTCAATGTTAGGAAACCTGTGAGCAACAAATTACAAGTTCTTTGCTTTCTCTTTTGCCCCCAGTCTTATCTTTCCCTTGGTTACTTTTGAAATCTGTCACTAACTTAACTCCTCACCCATTACCAGGGCTCTGATAGTCTGTCAATTAGCACTGAGTTCCTGTGGGTTCCCGCCTCAGAACCAGCACCAACTCCCTGCCCCTGTGTCCTTTTAGGGAGCCAGATTCTCAAAGCAGTAGCAGGAGTCCACAGGGATGTGCTATATAAATCTTTTATTAGGTAGGAGTCGTGTGTAGAATTTTTATAAATAACTGCACTTAATTTGCAGTTGTGATCAGGCTGACACTGTTGACCCAAATGTGTTGACTTGTAATGATCAAGCACATTGTCTTCTGCAGCAGAGTGGGCTCTTAACTAGGGCATAACATTTGTCTCACATTACTGCAAGAGAGGCAAAGCACTAGACATGTACGGTTTCTGTTTCTCTTCTTGCACGTATACTTCAGCTGTGTGACCCACCACAGGACTTCTCAGTTTCTAAGGCTTCCAAAAAGGCTTTGGTTAGCAATAGCAGTTATTCTAGGATTTATTCTTCATTCTGTGACCTTAAGAAATGTTGAATATATCTTTACACCTCAGATTTTTGATGACTAGGTCCTATTTGTTGTGAATGTTAGTTTTTATGCAGGCACATTAACATCTTTATTAGCAACTCATAAATTAGGTATTCTTTACTTTAGAAGCTAGAAACAACTTAAAAGTGCTATCTTATCTTACAGTTGTGTGAACTGGCATTTTTGTGATAAGCCCAGTCATACGTAGTATTGACTGTTTTTGTGCCTGCTGTGAAAGCAAAATTGTCTATGTGATTTGGTTTTAAGAAAACATTTAGGCTGTGCTCAGTGGTTCACACCTGTAATCCCAGCACTTTGAGAGGTGGAGGCAAGAGGATTGCCTGAGCCCACAGGTTCAAGACCAGCCTGGGACATGGTAAGACCTCATCTCTACAATAAATAAAAAAATTAGCCAGGCATGGTGGTGCATGCCTGTAGTTCCAGCTACTTGGAAGCCTGAAGCAGAGGATCGCCTGAACCCAGAAGGTCAAGGCTGTGGTGGCTATGAGCGTGCTACTGCACTCCAGCCTGGGTGACAGAGTAAGACTCCGACACACACACACATGCAAAACATTTTGGCAAATATCCCTGTGATAAAGAAGAACCTTGAAGTTAATTTATTAAACATTTGTAAATTCAGCTTTCTTTAGCAAGTAGGCAGTGCCATGAAAAGGAAGGACTAGAGGGGATCAATTTGATTGTGCATTTGGAAGAGTGGATACCCTTTTCTTCCACAAAGGAAACAACTACTAAAACTAGAGTAGGTTTCTTCTCCAGCAGGATGTCAGGTCTGACCAGAAGAGACTCAGACTCTGTGTAGCAGTTGCTCCCCACTGCCAAGTCTTATTAATAGTGGAGAGTGGAGGGAAAACATGTAGCCTGGCCATGTTTCAAGACTTAGTTCCCCGGTGACAAGATCCAGCTCTTGATGAATCTAGCTCTTCATGAACTACCCAGTAGCCTTGTGAGAGTAGGTCTTCCTGTTCTTGGATACTTCTCTATCCTTAGAATATAGTTTGCACACTTGGACTGTTTGGGTTCTGAATTTGACCTCTTTAACTGTATTAAAGCAGGTACTTTGCAGAAAATATGCATGTTTCATTGGGAGAGGGAGGGGGTGCATGTTTTTGGAGCATGTGACTTCATTCTAATTTGGCCATCACTAATGGGAGCATCTAACTCAGTGCCATTTGAAAATTCCTTTTCTGTTTCTCTTAGAATGGTATCTGTAGTCCTGAGGGCAAACCAGCTCCATGAATAGCATATAAAGGATTTATGAGCATCTTGTTATGTTGAACTTGCTGTTTACTAATGACCTGTGCTTTTCTGCCCTTTCCTTCCCCTTCCTGCTTCTTCCTCCCTTTCTATTTTTCTTCTCCTAGAAGCCTAGCCTAGAAGTCTCTCAACACTGGGGCTGCTGCAACACCAGACCAGTGATCTTTCCTAAGCACCGTTACACTTCTAAAACCTTCAGCATTTTGCAGAGCTTTGCTTTTCCTTCCTGGACACGGTGTAGAAGAAACAGAGGGTAGTTCTTCGGGGCCTATTTCTGCTGATGCCTGAGCAAACAACCTGCTTCTTCTTGTGCTCTGCAGGGCTTGATGGACCCTCATTTCCCTTTGTGAGCACACAGTGCAAGATGAATCCTTTTCAATGTTAGTATTTTTATAAAGGTCATCTAATGTCTTTTATTTCTTGTTCTCTTTTAAAATACGTTTTATTATTTAATTCAATCTCACTTTTTCCTTTGATTTAAGCATTTTTCATTTGGTTTTCAAATTTGCAACATGAATCAAGACGTTATGACACCAGTTGAGAACATGTGCTTTCATAAAGGGGTTGAGGCCACCAGTACTGCAGTGAGTTTCCTTTTCCTCTCTCTCCTTTCTCCCTCTGTGGCTTGCTTTTAGAGAAGGTTAATATTCCAGGCTACCTATATTTCTTTCCACCTTACTAAAATCTGAATAATGATAGCTATTTAAACTTTAAGTTTTCAAATTTAGAGTAGCTCTGATTAAACCTTGAAAAGTATTTCTCCAAGTTAAATTATCTTTTGTTATTTGCAAGTTGGGCCAAAATTGTTTATATTATGAAATTATGGTCTGTCTAGACTTAGATTCTCCTGAAATTTTGACAACCCTGTTATTGTATGTGAAATTTTATAACCAGTTACTTTTTGAACATGATCATGAGCTACTAAAATAAGAATTAGGAAGTAGAAGAAAATGGAAGTAAGTCTTAGTTCTTGAGTACTGTATTGTTAGAATATTAAAAAGTTTCTGAAACAGCACCAGAGTGAAACTAAATTGTAATACATTTAAGAACCACAACCAATTTAGCAGGTTTTTAATGAAATGATTATCTGATTAGACTCAAACTTTGCTTAAGTGTAGAATCTCCTTGAATTTTGGAGGTGTCTTTTTTATGCAGCATGCCAGTGGTATAGTGGATCACATATGAAGACCTGTGTATAAAGTCATTTGCATGAATGTTAGCATTTATGTTCACACAATTCTGAAGATTGTTTTCAGTGGGACTTTATTATTCTCATTCCTCATTTTTCAAATTAGTAGCTTAAAAAAATCTAGAAACATTTATGATAAGTGCTGTGTAACCTGTACAATAATAAGCTTTGATCGAATTTTTAGAAATATGAAATAAAACATGGACCATGTTTTGAAATCTTAGAGGGTTTCTGATTTAAGATCTGGAATGTGAAATACTTATATTTTCTATCCTGTTAGCAGTTATGCAGATTTTTATAACCTCCAAGATAATGACTTTTCCAGATTAAAGGAAATAATTGGCATCATGTTCTGAGGAAGATTTTGAGAAATATGTTGTTTTAGATCCTCTGACACAAAACTCCTTTTGAGGTGATAAATCAAAATATGATGACAGTTTAAACTGGGTCTCTGTAGTGACTTTTGAAATTTAGGAAGCATTCCCTCTTATACAGAGATCTGGTCACAGGGGCTGTTCTGTCTGCCAAGAATTCCTTTTCTGTGTTCGGGACAGAAGATGCTTGAGGGAGGTATGTTTTATAGGAAGAGGTTACGCTTATTTTCTAATTAGTTGATAAAATACAAAACTCTTACCATAGGAGAGCTTACTGTAAAATAAAACAGAACTCTTTCCCCTGGGTGTGCTGTTGTTATTATATCAATCTGGGGGGCTTGTTTTGACCAGGGAACTTTAAAACTGGTAGTACTGACCTTTTAAAGTACATATTAGGCATCTTTCTGTTATTTCTAACCACTTCAGTTCTGTAGCTTGTCTAAGTTGCAGGTAGGTGGAGGAGTCTGGCTACTACTCTCTGTTTCATATACTCACATTTCATACTTGGCATTTTTTTAACTTTTATTTCCTATTCCATTTGGTTATGTTTATTTTTGTTTGAATTTTTCTTCCAAATATACTTTCTCTTTGAACTTAAGGAATTGTTGAAATTTTCTACTAATAACTAGTGAAATTTGGTATATATTGTTAGCTTCATCCATTTCACTTGGCTATTTTATTTTGAAAGAAATAAATGTAATGTTTCAGATATAGGTTCATATAAAGTAGCCAGTAACATAATGAAGTGCTATGTTGTCATAATGGTCACACCTGAGTGGCCCAGTATCTCACTGGTGAGGAAGCCAGACTGGTCAGGGCTGCTTTGTTGAAATGTGATGTTTTTCATATGTGTTCTTTCTCTATTTTTTTCCCCTTTTTGGCCCAATGTTGAAAATGTAGAACTTTGTTTTTACATATTTTTATAACTTCCTTCATATACCTAATTGTATTTTTTGTGACTTTAGACTTCAACAGTTTGTATATTGGGACATTTTAATGTGGTTATTGTGCTAAATAAATTACACTAATAAACATCTTACATTAACACCTTATGGACTGGATTTTGGTTGGGGTCTTATTTATTGAACTATAATGTCACTAAGACACAAGTTTGGTAAAGGTTCTTGAGGCCCAAGTTCTGGGTCTAATATAGCTTCTAATCCCACCCACAATAATTTCTTAGTTGTATGGACTTTTTAGTTTTTGCCAAACACTTTCATTTGAAAAGATCACCTTGTTGATTTTTTATTCTTATTGTAAATTCCCTTTGACCTAGAAATTATGAGAGTTAAGAAGCTCAAATGACTATTGCTATTTCATGGCATCTGGTGAGAAAAATACCTGACAGAGTGGCAGTAAGAAGTTATTCCAGAAGACCGTTTCCATGGTGTATCAATTCTTATTAGATACTTTCTAATACTATATTTAGTTTAGTTCCATTAAAATTCACATTCACAATCTTCCTGAAGTTCCTCCTAGATTACCAAATAAAATTTGTTCCATTCATTAACACCTGATTTTATAATTTTATTATTTGATAATTGAGTAGGCTGTATCTGGGAAAAACTCTAGCCATTCTTGGTCAGTGTTTTTTTATGATAGATAAGGTTGCACATGCAAAATGTTGGTAGAATCAAGACAGTGAAAAGATTCTATGTCTAAGTTATTTACATGGCATAAAGAGCTTTTTAAGCTTGGCAAATATTTGTTTTTATTATGAAAGTGCAATTTAGTGGTTTTAGGTTTCTTTTTATTTTATTTTATTTTATTATTTTATTTTTTTTTGAGTTGGAGTCTCACTCTGTCGCCCAGACTGGAGTGCAGTGGCACACTCCCGGCCACCGCAGCCTCGACCTGCTGGGCTCTGGAGATCCTTCTGCCTCAGCCTTCCAGGTAGCTGGAACTACAGGTGTGCGCTACCACGCCCAGCTAATTTTTTGATTTATTGTAGCAATGAGGTCTCACCAAGTTGCCCAGCCGGGTCTTGAACCCGTGGGCTCAGGCAATTCACTCACCTCAGCCTCCCAAAGCACAGGATTACAGGCTGAGCCACCGAGCCCAGCTTTTATTTTATTTTTTATTTTTATTTTGAGTTGTGGTCTCTCTCTGTCACCCAGACTGGAGTACAGTGGCACGATCATGGCTCACTGCAGCCTTGTTCTCCTGGGTTCAGGCAGTCCTTCCACTTCAGCTTCCTGAATAGCTGGGACTGCCGGCCATGCCACCATGCCCGGCTAATTTTTCTATTTTTTGTACAGATGAGGTCTTACTATGTTGCCCAGGCTGGTCTTAAATTCCTGGCCTCAAGCCAGTCCTTCTGCGTCAGCCTCCCCAAGTGCTAGGATTACAGGCATGAGCCACCACACCCAGCCAGGTTTCCTTTTATTAAGACAACTCACTGCCCAGTGCAATGGCTCGTATTTATAATCTCAACACTTTGGAAGACCAAGGCTGGACGATTACTTGAGGCTGGGCAACATAGCAAGACCTCATCTCTACCCCCAAAAAAGAAAAAAAAATTAGCTGGGCATGGTGATGGGAACCTGTAATCCCAACTGTTCTGCAGGCTAGGGTGGAAGAATTGCCTGAGCCCAGGAGATCAAGGCTATGGTGAATGCCACTGCACTGTATCCTGGGCAATAGAGTGAGCCTTCAACTGGAAAAAAGAAAAGACAGCTCAGTAATCTATTTTTAGGTTTGAAGCCCAAGATTTTAAATACTATAAAGAATAGTTTGCGGTCCTGCCTTTCTCACAGGTTCCCTATAAAGCTTTTAGTGATGGAGGCGAGTTTTGCAATTTTGTTAGCGTGCTCATCCCTGATGAGAGATGAAACCTGGGTACATTTGGAGTCTTCCTCCTTGTTAACTTGATAGTATGATGGGGCTGGGAGGCTAGAGGGTGTTGTGTTTTAGTCAAAGACACCATACCGGTGGGGCAGGCAGAGTGTAAGTTTCATTCCTGAGTCACGGGTAAAGCTGCATTATCTTCAACTTTATATTGATGTTGTTCCCATTATGGTGAAGGCTTAACAAGACTTAACTACAGTTTTCTGTGGAATAAATCTGTGCTACCATGGAGGTAAATTACTATTATTTGCAGTGTCTGGGCTAGAGGCATTGCATTAGTGCTCCGCAAATGGCACTGTTACTGACTTTTCCATTGTGATCGAAGTAGATAAATGGTTCATTATTGTGATAACTGTTCTGCATGTGATATGATGCCAACCCCTAAAGTCATACCATAGATGAAACAGTAAATCTACTCTTTTAGAGTGTCATGACACAGAAGGTATCCTATGTACTTCAACACTTTCTCATAGAATAGGATGCAAAGGATTTAGCATCAGAAAAAATTCAAAAAGTGCTAAAAATGTGAAATCTTAAAGATAAATAATTCTGTGGTATGTTAGAGTTTCTGAACAGCTTTTTAAAGCAGCCCATAAATTGACATTATGACTCATAAATGAAGCCCAAACATAAAGCTGCACATTATATTCCCAGATATAGGCATGGCAAGATATTCTCCCTGCCAAAATCCTGAAACAAAACTTCAGTTCTTTCATTTTCCGGATATAAGTTGCATGTTGGAGACACATCAGAAAACTACTGATATCTAATGTTTCTTAAAGTATTTTTTGGTACATGTTTTTCTAATGAAGATGAAGAATTTCTCCCCAGAAAAGTCCACATATACTAATACATAAGATGTTATATTTTCTTCTAGAGTATTTAGGACTTCCTTAAAATTAACTCATGGACTAAACTTAAGAACCTTTTTCTAAGCAAAACATTTAATTATACTATAAGCCATTTGATTTCAGTTTCTATTGGTGTTTTGCGTTGAATAAGAGAGAATGGCTTCTTGAGCTTGAAGTGAAACTGTAAGTGTAATGTATATTTTTTAACCATAACTTTGTTTATATAATTTGCTTCTTTTTATGAATGAAACTACACTGTGCCAAAAGTCATATATAGATATAGAATAGTTTCTTTTTCATTTAACTTGTTTATAATTCTATGAGTGATATATGAATATGTTCTCCTCTCATGAAAATATAAATTATTATAGAGCCACACATTATCAGAGACCAGAAAATTTTGCTCACAGAGCTACTAACATTCTCATATAGTTACTGTAAATTGATCTTGTATTTTTACATTTTTATAGACTTGAACAGATTTTTCCATCTGATATGAGTAAATTTTATTAATACAGTTCACTGTCATTTGTATAACACAGAGTTTGTAAAACTCTTTGAATATATAACAGTACAGTCATGCACTGTATAATGTTTTGGGCAACGACAGACTGTTTATATGGTGGTGATTCTATAACATATTTTTACTGTACCTTTTCTACGTTTAGATATACAAATACCATTGTATTGCATTCTGTACAGTAACATGCCATACAGTTTTATAACCTAGAATCAGTAAGCTATGTGCCATATAGTGTGATGTGTAAGCTGGTTGTACCATCTAGATTTGTGTAAGTATAATCAGTGATGTTTCACAATGACAGAAGTCACTTAACACATTTTTCAGAATGTGTCTCTGTTGTTAAGTGACATATGAATGTATATCCATTTTTCATTTGATAAGGTTGAAGTTAGCTTAATAGAACTTGTAGTGGAACCAGTCTGAAAAGAAGCCCTATGATCTTTCTACCACAATGCGTCATGCCAAAGTGGATTTTTTTATGTGCTAACTACACCTCAAAAGGGCAGTTGGAAGGAATAGATCGTTAAAGGCCCATTTAAAAACCTTTCTTAAGCTGTACTTTCTGGGAGAAAATTCAAGCTGAGGCAAGGGGTTTGCATATAGGTAGTTAATTTTGGGAAGTGATCCCAAGGAACAAGAGTGGGATAAAGGGAAAAGTGAAATTGGAAAAAGGAAAAAGAAAAATAACAGCAAAATGTTTCTAACTTGTCACTGCTGTGGGTAAAGGGGCTTAATCCTCTTGGGATCTTGTGATGAACTGTGTAGTAGAATGTCCCTCAGAATTCCCTACCTGAGCACCTTAGTTATAGAATTGGTAACATTTATTCACCATTTACCATCTCTCATTGGTTAAATACTCTTGTACTTCTGGATTTGCACTTGGCGTGTGCCATACTACAGATGTCTTGTCTCTTGGTGTCAGAGAAGGTGTTGGGCGGAAAAGCCTGGTTTGGTTGATATAAAATGCTGTCAAATCACACTTTTGTGCAGCTGGATGCTACAACAATAACTAGAATAAATGAACTTAACAGAGTGTGAGGTGGGGGCACAAGAAATGTTCAATTAAGAGGTTAATTCAAAGCAAGATTCTGTTAACATAAGATTTGTCTGCTTATGCCTTACCATTGAGGATGAGATCCTTGAACTCTATACAGGAAAATTTGAAGGAATTCCATCTATTGTCGCATGAATTTTGAGCTTAATGTCAGAAACTGTAGGACTAGCCACAGAGGTTAGTTTTGGAATTTGCCATTCTAACGTTTTCTTCTTGAGTCAATTTTAATAGTTTTAATGTTTCTAGAAATTTGCCAATGTTATCTGGCTATATAATTTGTTGGCATGTAGTTTTTCTTAGTATTATAAGCCTTATATTTGTAAGATTTGTGGTGATGTCTCCTCTTTCATTTCTGACTTTAGTAATTTGAGTCCTCTCTTTTTTTCCTCATAAGTCTAGCAAAAGATCTGTCAATTTTTTTTTCAAAGAGACAAGTTTTGGTTTTGATGAGTTTTCTGTATGTTCTCTCTTAGATTTCATTTATTTCACTTACATCTTTATTGGTTCCTTCTTTTTGCTTATTTTGGGTTTCATTTGCTCTTTTTCTAGTTTTTTTAAGTATATTACTGATTTTGAATTTTTTCTTTTAATATAGGCATTTACAGCTATAAATTTTCCCTTTATCAATTGCTTTAGCTAGATGTAGATGGTATGTTTTATAATATTTGTTTTTATTTTCATTCATCTGAAAGTATTTCCTTTTTTTTTTTTTTTTGAGTTAGAGTCTCACTCCATTGCCCAGGCTGGAGTACAGTGGCATGCTCACAGCCACCCCAGCGTCGACTTGCTAGGCTTGTTGTGATCCTTCTGCCTCAGCCTTCCAAGTAGCTGGAACTACTGGCGCACACTACCATGCCCGGCTAATTTTTTATTTATTGTAGAGACAAGGTCTCGCCAACTTGCCCAGGCTGGTCTTGAACCCACGGGCTCTGGCAATCCACTCGCCTCAGCCTCCCAAAGTGCTGGGATTACAGGCTGAGCCACCAAGCCCAGCCAGTTTCCTAATTTTTTTGTGTGTGATGTATTTGACCCATTGGTTATTTAGGAGTGTGTTAATTTCTACATATTTGTGAATTTCCCAGGTTTTTTGTTGTTTTTGCTTTCTAATTACATCCCATTGTGGTTGGAGAACATACTTTGTATGATTTCAAATTATTTTCATTATATCAAGGCTTGTTTTATAGCCTAGCATATGATCTGTCCTGGAGAAGAATGTATATTCTGTTTTTGTTGGGTGGAATGTTCTATAAGATATCTGTTAGGTAATTGGTTTATAGTGTTGTTTAGGTCTTCTGGTTCCTTTTTGGTGTTCTGTCTGGTTGTTCTAGTCATTATTAAAAGTAGGGTTTTATACTCTCCCACAATTATTGTTGAATAGTCCATTTCTTCTTTAAGTTCTGTAAGTTTTTGCTTCCTATATTTTGAGACTCTTAATATTTTAAGGGATTAATCTGAATAATATATTTTACCTGCTTTTTACAATGTTCAGGGATTAATTACTTGTGAAAAATATTGGGGTGTGGAAAAGAAGGATGAGCACAAATGATTACTACAACCATGAGCTTCGGGGCCTCTAAAAACAGCAATTGAAATGTTAATCACTGGTAGGAAGATTTGTTTATTTATTTATTTATTTTGTGTTGGAGTCTCACTCCTTTGCCCAGGCTGGAGTACAGTGGCACACTCACGGCCACCCAGTGTTGACCTGCTGGACTTCGGCAATCCTTCCGTCTCAGCCTTCCAAGTAGCTGGAACTACAGGCACACTACCACACCCAGCTAATTTTTGATTTATTATAGAGACGAGATCTCACCAAGTTACTTGGGCTGGTCTCGAACCCGCGGGCTCAGGTAGTCCACTCACCTTGGCCACCCAAAGTGCTGGGATTACAGGCTGAGTCACCAAGCATGGCCTGGTAGGAAGATTTAAAGTGTTTTTTTTTTTTTTTTTTTGGAGTCAAAGTCTCACTGTGTCACCCAGGTTGGAGTGCAGTAGCACGATTACAGCTACTGCAGCCTCAACCTGCTGTGCTCAGGTGATCCTTCCACCTCAGCCTCCTGAGTAGCTGGGATTACAGGTGTTCACCCACCATGCCTGGCTAATTTTTAAATTTATTTTAGAGACAAGGTCTTGCAGTGTTGCCCAGGCTGGTCTTGAACTCATGGATTCAGGCAATCCTCTCGCCTCGGCCTCCTAAAGTGCTGGAATTAGAGGCATGGGCCACCACACCTGGGCAAAGTGCTTTTTTAAAAAGATGATTTCTCCTCAAAATCCCAATTGTGTTTTTTGCAGAAATAGAAAATGTCATTCTATAATTCATATGGAATCTCAAGGGACCCTGAAGAGCCAAAACAATCTTGAAAAAGAACAGAGTTGGAAGTCTCACACTTGGTGATTTCAAGACTTACTAAAATGCTATATAGTACAAGGTGTGACAATTAAGTTCAAGAACCCATACTAGAAAAAGTGTTACATACCTCATTGCTGAACGTCACTATGGTCACATTCAAAGTACTCCCTTTGGGAAGCTATTTACAAAAGCCAGCGCCTAATCCACTCGTCTGCAATTTTGGAATTCTTTTTCTGGAATGGCCACCAGAGCTCTCATTGCAAGAACGTCGGAGTTTGGATTAGAGCAACAGACAAACATTAAGTTACTTGTTAAATTTAGAAAGGAAGGAAATTATTCTAATATGTGCTATAACGTGGATACACCTTAAAGATGCTATGCTAGGTGAAAAAAGCCAATCACAAAAGTAAAATACTGTATGATTCCACTTATTATATGTGCCACCTAGAGTAGTCAAATTCATAAAAACAGAAGGTAGAATGGTGGTTCCCAGGGCCTGGAAGAAAATGGGTTGTTGTTTAATGAGCACAGAGTTTCTATTCTGCAAAATAAAAAAGTTCTAGACATGGATCTTTGTACAACAATGTGAATGTACTTAACTACCACTAAACTGTACACTTAAAGATGGTTTAAATAGTAGAAATAAATAAATGCTAGGGTTTTGTTTTTTGTTTTAGTTGGGGATTTCACTCTGTCACCCAGCATGGAGTACAGTGGCTTTACTTTCATTTTTTGTATATACACGGTCTTGCTGTGTTGCCTAGACTGGTCTTAAACTTCTGGACTCAAGCAGTCCTCCTGCCTCGGCCTCCCAAAGTGCTAGGATTATAGGCGTGAGCCAGCATTCTTGACTGCTAGCTCATATTTAAAGAAAAAGATGATTTTCAAATTAATCATTGTATATTCTACAGACCTCTTCAGAATTAAAGCAATCTTTTGTGTGTTAGGTATCTTGTAGATTTGTTTGCTGGTCCACTTGCAGAGAGCAATGCGATGTAAACATTGCTTGATGATATTAGGATGGTGATTAATGTCCACATAGAAAGTCCTTACAGTTCAACCCAGTATATTCTTTTGGTAATAAATCATTATCTGTTTGACCATCAGCCCCTTTTCCTACTTAATTGGTTGTGTAACAGTATTTTAATTGGATGTAACTAGAGCGTATCTGGTTCATTGTGAAACAGAAATGCTCTGTTTCTTGAGGACAAAACTGGAGGTGAAACTTCAAAACTGGACTCCAGGCAGGCTGAAGAAGAGCTTTTGTTTTGTTTCTTACAAGAAAATTAACTTGACAAAGGTTTTTGCGATGAATTTTCAGCAGTTTACAATGAAATGAGATGATGAGATGATCCAAAGCTATATTCCTTGCTTTTTTTTTTTTTGAGTTGGAGTCTCACTCTTGCCCAGACTGGAGTACAGTGGCCGCTCCCGGCCACCGCAGCCTCGACCTGCTGGGCTCCGGTGATCCTTCCGCCTCAGCCTTCCAAGTAGCTGGAACTACAGGCACGCACTACCACGACCGGCTAATTTTTTGATTTATTGTAGAGATGAGGTCTTGCTTACCCAGGCTGGTCTCGAACCCGCGGACTCAGGCAATCCACTCACCTCAGCCTCCCAAAGGCACGGGATTACAGGCTGAGCCACCGAGCCCGGCTTGCTTTTTTTTTTGAGTTGGGGTGTCTCACTCTGCCACCAGGCTAGAGTGCAGTGGCACAATCATGGCTCACTGCAGCCTTGACCTCCTGGGCTCAGGCAATCCTCCCACTTCAGCTTCCCAAGTAGCTGGGTCTACAGGGCACCACACCTAGCTAATTATTTTTTTGTGGAGACAGGTCTCACTATGTTGCCTAAGCTGGTCTCAAACAGTCCTCCGGCCTTAGCCTCCCAATGTGCTGGGATTACAAGAATGAGCCACTGTGCCTGACCAAGAGTTTTGCTTTTCAGTTAATGAGCTAATATTTCTAGTCTTCAGTTTTTCTGTCTAAAATAACAGAGGCATTCTGCTATTGCTGCTGCTGCTGTTAGTGCTAAGCAACAAGGATGCAATATGTTCCCTTATGTGATAGATTTTTAAACATTTAGAGATTAACATGTGGTTACCTTCTGGTTTATTTATTTATTTATTTTTTTGAGTTGGAGTCTCACTGTGTCGCCCAGACTGGAGTGCAGTGGCCGCTCCTGGCCACTGCAGCCTCGACCTGCTGGGCTCCAGTGATCCTTCCCCCTCAGCCTTCCAAGTAGCTGAAACTACAGGTGCATGCTATCACACCCGGCTAATTTTTGATTTATTGTAGAGATGAGGTCTCGCCAAGTTGCCCAAGCGGGTCTTGAACCCGCGGGCTCAGGCAATCCACTCACCTCAGCCTCCCAAAGCACGGGATTACAGGCTGAGCCACTGAGCCGGCTACTTCTGGTTTATTTTCTTTGGGTTAAACATCTGTCATTTCCCCCTCCCTCTGCTTTTTCCTATTATGTAGATTTATACTATCTCATTGTTTTTAATGGCCATTATTTGTAACAGTCAGGGTCCAGTCAGGAGACAGAAGCCACCCAGTAATTTTAACAGAATTTACCACTGAGAAGTAAAGAGAATTCTAAAGAATACAGGAGTGGCAGATATTGGGAGAAGTTACTACTCCTGGGGCTGAGGCAGAGTACATTTAAGGAAAGAACAAATATGGTAGAGTGCCCCTCTGCCCTCATATCTTGGAAAAGGTCTCCACTGATTAGTAAAGATGTTTGCTGAGCTGCTGTGGGTCAAGGTAGGTAAGCAGGAAGCTGCACTGGGGCGGCTAGTGAGTCACCTATTGAAGGCACTGGCAGAACTTGCCTGGAAAGGTACTCCATGGGAGTGCCCACTAAAACTGGTTGGAGTGAACACCACTGCATGTTCCACTTGCCAGCAGAGCACTATGGAAGCAAGAAGATGGTAAAGCATACTGTAACCAGGAAGAGAAACCCCTTCCTCTGTCCTTTACTAAGCTTAATATCATGCCCACTGGCTAGGGAGAAATGTTTATAGAATCCAGCTTCATTATCAAATGCAGGGCACCAGTGAAAAGTAGATTTGGAGTAGAGAGGCAGTACATTAATTGCTAGCACAGGCTAACCTTTTGGCTACTTGGCTTCCATATACACTTTTGAACACACATTTGAACTCACATATAATAATGAAACAACTCTTAATGTTCCCATCTAACAAGACAGAGCTACATCATATGATGGAAAAGCTCTCACCCTTCCCTAAAACGAGGACATGCGGCATGCTTAGTCCTGACAGTTATTGTGTTCAATCCTGTTTATTTTTATCACTCCTCAAGTCAAAGTTCCACTGACTGGACTGTTACCAAGAGATGTATCATAGAGTTAATCTCAGCGATTTATAACAGTAGTTTCTTCTTATAAGATAGAAGAAAATAGGTAGCATATACACAAATAAACACAAAATATAAACGAGAAAATATACAAAGCTATCACAGTTGTGATTTCTGCAGTTAGTCACAAGACCATTGTTGATATCTGAGACTTCTTTCTTCAGTTCCCCATTTTATGCCTCCCTTTCCCTCAGCCAGAACCTCAGCCGGTTGAGGTTTTTCACCTGGTGAAATGACCCAAATTTTCATTCCCTCATCAGTCCAGCTTTTTGGGTTACTGTAGTTTTCTACTGATCTTTATTTCTGGCATGTAAGTAGTAAGAAGTGCTTTAGAGAATCCCCTGGGTTTCAGATGTAGTCATCCTTGATAATTGGCCACAGTAGGTTCAGCCTGCTCGTTCATTGGCATAATGAGTCCCAAATAGCTAAGTGACAGTCTCATCTTCTGATTCAACTGGACCATTGTTGTATATGCTGGTAGATGTATTTCCTCCTTGGGGACTAAGACCTCCAAGTCAGCAGAACTCAGTTAGGAGTGGAAGCAAATATTAAATTAGTGGATTATTGAATATAGTGAGTAGAGCCACTCTCACTTCTACCCTTTGATTCTCAGACCTGCATATTCTGGCTATGGGGGAGACAGCACTATATAAAGGTCTCTGATTCAAAACATTACTCCATCCTTTCAGGGTATTGTCTATGTGAAACTATAACTCAGTCTTCAATAAGCAATTCCTTCTTTTAATTATGCTAGCCATTCTGGGTGATAGAGTATAATAAGACCAGTTAATTACATGGGCTTGTGTTCATTTCTGCACTTCTTTGCTATGAAATGATTTCCTTGATTAGAGGCAATGCTATGTGGAATGTCATAATAGTGGACCATCCATAGCCATCCGGTAAGTCTGTGGATGTTGGTGCTGGTAGAAGCCTTATAGGCAGAGAATGCAAATCTGCATCCAGAATGCATGTCTATTCCAGTGATGACATATCTCTGCCCACTCCTCCCATCCTCTGTGATAGCAGTCCAGTGGAATCAACGTGCTACCAGGTGGCTAGCTAGTCTTCCTGGGAATGGTGCCATATTTGGGGCTCAGTGTTGGTCAGTGCTATTGACAGAACAGACATTTGGCAGTATTTTAGTTAGGTCAACATTGTTTAGAGAAAGACCATGTTGTCAAGGATTGCTTGAGCCTAGGAGATTGAGGCAATGAGCTATGATTGTGCCATTGCATTCCAGCTTGGGTAACAGAGTTAGGCTCTGTCACTTAAAAAAATAATAAATAATACACGCACACACACAATTACTGGCTGGATCAATGTGGGATTTCTGCCAATAACTAAGTATGTCTATTCCAATTATTCAGGAACTGAGGAGATAACAAGGTAGGTTCATGGCACAACTCGGTCCATTGTGAGTTGAACTTGAGCTCAGTACTCCATCTATACCTGACCATCCTGACTGGTATGCCACAATAGCATTTTGGGTCCCCAGGAATTAATAATCTCCAAAAAATCCGGGTATTTTCTTTTCTCTAATCCATAGTCACTCTAGTAAATGGCCTTTGGGGAAACTTGAATGAAGATTTCCAGTGTGTGCTCATACTTGTGGAAACACTACATACAGGTCATTCCTCAAGGGGACCTGGGTTTGTTAATTCACGTGGGTCTGGAAAGTGGATGAGAAGTCATGACTTTTCAAGTCAGGTTTTTACTATCAGAGCTAGGTTTGTTTTTTTTTAATTGTACAGATAAATCTATTTTTATTGGCTGCCTGTGGAATACTGTAATTACTTATTGGCAAAGATCCTAGTGGGCCGAGACTTTCTGGTTACTGATACCAACCTACTGTCTTTATAATAGATGTCTTTGGTACCTTGTCTTTGATAATTAAGTGCTGTTACTTGGCTTCTGCTATTCTAGGATCTCATCATCCCCACTGAAATTAAGCAACCCACTTCAGTGGGGGCATCCTCCATGACCATATCTGAGGGTTGTGACCAAGACTTTATGTCCTGTAAAGCCTGAAATATTTATATCTGGTCCTTTATGGATAAAGTTTGCCAGCCCAGGTCTAGGGGAACAAGTATACACTACGAAGGAGAGAAACCACAGAGCTTTTCAAAGATTAAGGTGCTCCCCTCATGAATGTACTTCTCAGTGCCTGAGTGAAAGGAGTACGTTCTTGTGCAAGATAGGTTACATATGAAAAATCCATTTCAAAGTTTCTATCTTCCTGAGGTTTGGATTACCTCCTTTACATTTTGCCGGGGAAGCTTTGGCATCTCTAACTAATTAAACATAGTTCACTCTTGAGTCCAAATTTCAGTGAACCTAGTAAACTGTTAGAACCACCTTCAACTGCATAAGCAAATGTCTTCAGTTTGGAATTTCTGTAATGTATATTTATTTCTATAAGTTGTGTCCTTCCTCCTTGGTTCAGCATCCTTAGAATCTACTCCTACATGTTCCCCAGGTTTTTGCCCAATATATTATTATCAGAGTCTTGTATGCCATGGATTTCGAGCATCCCATTTCCCATTGGCAAGGTACTTAGCACTGTGCTTAATTAAACCCAAGAGCATAACCAGATCAATCCCCCTATCCCATGTTTTTAAGTCTATTTTCTGGGCTTACTCTAATTTCTGTACCAATTCTATGTCAGGGTTCAGTCTGGAAACAGAAACAGTAATCTGAACAAGAGAAAGTTAACAAACAATTATTAACTAGTAAATAGATTAACCTCTAAGGGGTTGAGAAAACTTTGAAGAATATAGGAGTACTACATGTAGGTAGCAGCTACTACCTCTATGCCTGAGGCAAAGTATGCAAGAAAGAGACAAGGTTGAGAGAGAGCCCATCCAAGGCTGAGATTCAGACATCTTTGAAAAAGGTAAAGCTGTAGTCCTTTGCAGTGTGGAGAAGTTCCTGAGATGCCACAGGCTGAGGCTGATAAGCAGGAAGACTGCTTGCTGGGGTACCAACAAAGCTCTAGGGTGGTACTGATGAAACTCAACTGAGATGTTGGCTGGGTGACAGCAGAACTCACCTGAAGCCACGTCTCTGGTACAACTAAAACTTGTGGTGGTGAACGCCACTGGGTGTTCCATTCACTGGTAGAACACCACAGGAGCAAGAAGAGAAGAAAACACAGTGGAACCAGGAAGAAATCCTCTTCCTCTTATAACACTTCTCTAGCATTCACTGTTGGCATAAGAAAAACATTTGAAGAGTCTAGCTTTCTTATTACAAGCAGAGCAGTGAAGGGTAGATTTGGGCTGAAAGGTAATACATTTATAAATAATTTAGTGTCTCTCATAAATTGTCATGCCTAGAATGGAATACAATCTCCAGATGTAAGTTTGCCAGCATAAGTAGAGCCAGGGTACCCCCTCTCTCATTCCTGACACTCTTGTTAATGTTGCTTGTTTGAATGTCAATTCTTGGCTGGGCGCAGTGGCTCAAGCCTATAATCCCAGCACTTTGGGAGGCTGAGGTGAGAGGATTGCCTGAGCCCACAGGTTTGAGACCAGCCTGGGCAACTTGGCGAGAACTCATCTCTACCATAAATCAAAAAATTAGCTGGGCATGGTGGCGTGTGCTTGTTGTTCCAGCTACTTGGAAGGCTGAAGTGGAAGGATCACCTGAGTCCAACAAATCGAGGCTGCAGTGGCCGTGAGCGTGCCGCTGCGCTCCAGCCTGGGTGACAGAGTGAGACCCTAACTCAAAAAAAAAAAAGAATGTAAGTTCTTTATGGAAGGGTATTCTTGTCCATTTTATTTACTGCTTATTTTACTTACTACTAAAACCTAAATGGAACCTTGTACATGGTATATGTACTTAAATGGTAGTTGAGAGAATAAATGATTGCATTCCAAAATAACCTTAGAGTTTTGTTGTCTTATGTTTGCTTCATTCAACTTAATGAAAGAAAAACTGTAATTCAACCTGGTCAACCAACTAAAATGGACTAATTTATAATTCTGAATGGCTAAGTTAACAAACACTTTACTTCATTTTGTTTAAAGAAAATGAATCATTTGCTGGGACCCCAATTGATCCTTCTTCTGAAGACTTGGTTGCACGCACTGTTAACATCCCCTTCTAAAGAATGGGTCATAGTTATGACCAGTAGGTTCAAGAGACATAGCACTTGTGTTTTTATTGCTTTTTTTTTTTTTTTTTAGAGCAGAGAACAAACTACTACATCAAGGACTTGCAGGCCTATCCTTTAATTAGAAATTAATAAAGCAGGGTGCCTGAACGAGACATATTTGTGTACCTAACCCTTAAATGTACCCCTCAATATCACAATAAAAAAAAAAAAAGAAATTAATAAAGCAAAGAAGCAGAGACTGTTCTTACCTAGGAGGATTCTGACATGCTTTGGCTTGCCTCCCTCACTTATTTATTTATTTATTTATGTTGTGTTGGATTCTCACTCTGTCACCAGGCTTGAGTGCAGTGGCATGCTCATGGCCACCCCTGCTGGGCTTAGGTGATTCTTCTGCCTCAGCCTTCCAAGTAGCTGGAACTACAAGGCACGCGCCACCATGCCCGGCTAATTTTTTAATTTACTGTAGAGATGAGGTCTCGCCAAGTTGACCAGGCTGGTCACAAACCCGTGGGCTCAGGCAATCCTCTCATCTCAGCCTCCCAAAGTGCTGGGATTATAGGCGTAAGCCACTGTGCCTGGCCTGCCTCCCTCATTGTACAGTAAGAGGATATGTGGCAGGTTGTGTGTTAACTAGGATCAGAACCAAAATTCCTGCCTGATAAATGCCTCTCTGCTGCCTTGGGGCGGAGGATCGTGTCTGGAGGCGGAAGGGTACGGAATGAGGAAAATGTTTGGACGTTAATTTCCTTCTTGATTCTTGTGTGGTTTAGAGTTTCAGTAATCTTCTATAATGAGAATATTAAATATTCTTGAATAATTTGCCCTACTTGGGAGAGTGGTTTTTCTCTTTCAGTTTAGAGTTGGAATGTCGATTATCCATAGTTGACTGGAATATACCAGTAGAATAAGTTGAAGCCACTGAATATGGAATGTAGACATGAATGCAGTTTAATGTTCACATGTGATTTCTATCACAGTTGAATTTTATTATGGCTACATGTAAATAAATTTTCTGGCTTTAAACCAAAAGCTTGTTAACTTCTACCATAGTTTAAATATTTCCATATATATAACCTGTTTAAGGAATGTGAAAACAGAAATGGAATTCATTATGATTTATTGACATTTTGAGGGAATATTTAAATTCCTGTTTTGTCTGAAGAAAGAGCCTAGTTTCTATATCTAATTAGGGTAGCTATATATTATGTCATAGATATACGATAGTCCTGGTTTATTTTGTCTATTGTTCTGACCTATTTATTAATAGTTGCTCCTTTTATTCTCAAGTGTCTTGGCCTACTCTGACCAGGCAAATTTAAGTTTAAATGAGCTGGCTTAGTTTAATGTAAATTTCTGTTGTGTAATAGCCCTAAACATTTAGAAAAAATAAATTACAATTTAGAACAATTTAATTATATCTTAATATTCAGAAAAAATATAATGTGAATAAATGTCAGTAGAACAAAGGTATTGCAAAAATAATTTTTGTTTTGAGTCACGGTCTCACTCTGTCACCCAGGTTGGAGGGCAGTGGCATGATCATGGCTCACTGAAGCCTCGACCTCTTGGACTCAGGCAATCCTCCTGCCTTAGCCTCCCAATTAGCTGAGACTACAGGCACCTGCCAACACACCCAGCTAATCTTTTTGATTTTGTCATAGAGACGAGGTCTTGCTCTGTTGTCCAGGCTGGTTTTGGTTTCCTGGGCTCAGGCAGTCCTCTTGCCTTGGCCTCCCCACTTTCTGGGTTTACAGACATGAGCCACCACAACCAGCCAAAAAGAAGAAATTAATTTGTACTTTGTATCTTTACAAAAACCCCACCCACATTAGCTGGGCATGGTGGTATGCACCCGTCATTCTAGTTAGTTGGAAAGCTGAAGCGGAAGGATCACCTGAGCCTAGCAGATTGAGGCTGTGGTGGCCATGAGCGTGTCACTACACTCCAGCTTGGGCAGCAGATTGAAACCCTGACAAAAAAAAAAAGAAAAAAAAAGAAAAGAAAACCTTACAAAAGTACCAACCAGTATTTTTATCTCCAGATGAATTTTTTTCCCTTCAACTTGTAGTCATTTGTTCATTCAGCATCCAAGTATCGGGCAGCAGGTAGGTGTCAGGCAAGATATGTGGTGTGGGAATACAGAATGGAAAGGCACAGTTCTTATTCTCAAGGGGCTAAACAGAATACGTTTACCAAATCTTGTATTCAGGTGTCTAAGGATGTGCATAGGTTGCCAGGAGAACACTGAGGGAAGAGTCCCTGGGTTTTGGAGGGGTGGTGCAGACATTTCCTGGAGAGTGACCCTAAAAAGATTAGGAAACCCTGGCAGACAAACTGTGAGAACTCTAAGTCAAGTGTTCTAGATGGAGAGAGCAACTGTGTAAAAACACAGAGGGATGTGGGACAAGGAGAATCTGATTAGCTGGGAAGTGGGACATGTGAAGTAGACTGGACGATGTTGATGGTGAAACTTTATTGAAGACTGGCTTGTGGCCGAGCGGGGTGGCTCATGCCTATAATTCCCAGCACTTTTGGGAGACCGAGGTGAGAGGACTGTCTGAGCCCACAGTTTGAGACCAGCCTGGGCCACTTGGCAGGACCTCATCTCTACAATGAATCAAAAAATTAGCTGGTTGTGGTGGTGTGCACCTGTAGTTCCAGCTACTTGGAAGGCTGTGGCAGAAGGATTGCCTGAGCCCAGCTGGTCGAGGCTACAGTGGCTGTCAGCGTGCTACTTGCATTCCAGCCTGGGCGACAGAGTGAGACTCTGACTCAAAAAAAGAAAAGAAAGTCAGCCCTCAACACAAGGATTGTTTAAAAATAAACAAATAACCAACTTGTAAGAATTTTGTGTGATATGAATTTGTCCTGTAATCTGTAGGTTTATTTAAAATATTATATATATATTGAAGAGTTTTAAGCCAGGGAGTAATATGAACATGTTTTGTGTTAGGAAGAAGAGAGTCAGACTAGAGGCTCAAGGGAGCCTTCCTCCTCAGCCTCCCAAGTAGCTAGGACTGAAGGCACTAGCTACCACGCCCAGCTAATTATTTTTTCAAATCACTGTGTTGCCCAGGATGGCCTCAAACTCCTGACCTCAAGCAATCCTCCTGCCTCAGCCTCCCAAAGCACTGGGATTATAGGTGTGAACTACCATGTCCAACAAGAAAAACTTTTATTTTTATTTTGAAATAATTTTTAAATTTACAGAAAAGTTGAATGACTAGAACAAAGAAATTTTGTGTGATTTTCCGGATTCAACAATTAAAACCAGCCCAACTTCCCAAACTTCTGGTATTCAGTAACAATCAATAACATTTTGCCACAACTACATTTTCTTCCTGTAATATATATGTGATTGTTTTGTTTTATCTCCGTAATAATTCTCTAAGATATTCTCATGTGATATTTGTAATGTCAACAGTAATTGATCAATAGGTATCTATCCCTGTGAGCATGAAAAAAAAAAAGAAAAGAAAAAAAAAATTGGCCTTGTGCAGTGGTACTTGTCTATAGTTCCTGCTATTTGGGAGGCTATGGTAGGAGGATCGCTTGAGGCCAGGAGTTAGAGGCTGCAGTATGCTATTATTGTCCCTATGAATAGCTGCCACACTCCAGCCTGGACGACAAAGCAAGACCCTGTCCTTAAAAAATATTTTTTAAAATTTTGTTTAGTTAAAAAAAAGAACAATGTCAACAGCAGTTGAAAATATCATAGTCAGAGATTTCCCCCTTTCTTTTATGTGTAGCCCCTTTCCCAGCATTATTTATAGCCATATCATTTAAGCATCTTTATGATGCAGTTTAACTCTTAATCAGATATTGTGATGATACCTGAACTTTGTCTTGGATTTGTCGACTCTCTACAGGAAAAGAAGAGAGGGGGAGCGGGAGGATAGAGGCTAGAAGAGTAAACCTGCATTGGAGTATGTAGGGATGTGGACTAAGAGACTTATAAAACTGGAATGGAACTTAGCGACCAGATACTAGAACAACCCCTAGTAAAGAAAAAAGGCTTATATTGGTCAATAGTTATCAAATTATAACTGAGAGACTTAAAAAATATTTATTACCCTATTTTAAAAATAATAAACTCATTTATGTAAACACAAATAACATTTTAAATGAGAAGTATAATTTCAAAAATGAAAGATTAGTAAGAAGGGTGACAGTGTTTTACTTTTTGTTTTTATTTTTTGAGTCAGTCTCACTCTGTTGCTCAGGCTGGAGTGCATTGGCACTCTCAGGACTACCCCAACTCTGACCTGCTGGGCTCAGGTTATCCTTCCACCTCAGCCTTCCAAGTACCTGGAACTACAGGTGCATATCACCACACCTGGTAAATTTTTTTATTTATTGTAGAGAAGAGGTCTCACCAAGTTGCCCAGGCTGGTCTCGAACTCCTGGGCTCAGGCAAAACTCTTGTCTCAGCCTCCCAAAGTGTTGGGATTATAGGCTTGAGTCACTGCACCCTGCCGTGTTTTACATTTTAAAAACTCTCTTTGATGTCTGGTTTAATAGATGACAGCTGTACTCTCATCTCTGCCTCTGTATTCAATCTGTGTGTTGTTTGAGTTGAAGTATATAAAGAAAATGCATTTCACACATAGAGGTAGTTAGGAGGAGGTGTATTTTGATAGTTTTTTTTTCAGGTAACTGTGGATATCCTTATTTGTTTTGACATCAAATTTGATAAGTGGTAGTTTCTTACAGGTAATTTGCAGTATAGAATCTAAAACCAAATCAATGAACTCTTTGTACTCTGTTATGTTAAAATCCATGAATCTGTCACACATGTGGAATGACTCGCATCTGATAGAATGAGTCTGGCTTTGATGTATGGATATGCTACTTGATTAATTAGTACTTTAAATACTTAGCCACTTAACCTTTTCTGTTTAAATGCCTTCGATTCCACAGAAATAGAAAATTGGCCCCTGTTTTTTCCCATCCCACATTTATAGGAGAACCAAGGTATCTAGGGCTGACTAGGGTGGGACTATTGCATTATGTAAATTGCATCTTGTTTAGAATTTCATTTTTTGCAGTTTCACTGAAATAGACTCTGAGTAGATTGCAATTTTGCTTTAAAAATTTATGCAGAAGGCTGTTGTTCCTACAGGGTAGTTTTAAGAATGTAATCTAGGCTAGGCTCGGTGGCTCAGCCTGTAATCCCAGCACTTTGGGAGGCCGAGGCAAGTGGATTGCCTGCACCCGTGGGTTCAAGACCAACCCGGGCAAGTTGCCGAGACCTTGTCTCTACAATAAATCAAAAATTAGCCGGGCGTGGTGGCATGCCTATAGTTCCGGCTACTACTTGGAAGGCTGAGGCGGAAGGATCACCTGAGCCCAGCAGGTTGAGGCTGTGGTGGCCGTGAGCGTGCCACTGCACTCCAGCTTGGGCAACAGAGTGAGACTCCAACTCAAAAAAATAAATAAATAATGTAATCAGTCGGGCTCGGTGGCTCAGCCTGTAATCCTGCGATTTGGGAGGCTGAGGTGAGTGGATTGCCTGAGCCTGCGGGTTTGACCTGTCTGGGCAACTTGGCGAGACCTCATCGCTACAATAAATCAAAAAATTAGCTGGGCATGGTGGCATGCGCCTGTAGTTCCAGCTACTTGGAAGGCTGAGGCGGAAGGATCGCCGGAGCCCAGCAGGTCGAGGCCACGGTGGCCAGGAGCGTGCCACTGCATTCCAGTCTGGGCGTAATCTAGGTCAGCAGCATTGAATGTGGGAGTAAGCCTCTGTCAAACTTGCTTCTAAATAATAACGATAGCGAAGGCTGGTGGTTCTGAGGTTGCTACTGAGATAGCCACTCCAGGCTGTGCTGCAGCACCACTGTGGAAGAATGTGGTAACCAACAAATGTCTGCATCTTAAAACCAGACTTGCATGTTCCTTCTCCAAAAGGTGTGAGGAAAATTTACCCATTTCTCTGATTTAAAACTGTATTTCTGAGGACAAGAGATTATTGTTAAATAAAACAGTAACTGTATAGCTTTATGTTATTTTGGTTTTTTTTAACTAAGAGTAAGAAATATAAGCAGAATCACTGAGTCTTTTAAAGTTTATTTTAGTAATGATAAATAAGGTATTGTTAAACTTCTTGTGAAATTTCTTTTTTTTTTTTTAAACAGTGTTATATCAGCAAACTTGTGCTTTTTATACTAAATGCAAATCACTTTCTAAGAAGTTTGGTATATATTAGTAGTATGAAATTATTGAATACTATTTTGTGCAGTGAGCTAGGCATTATGAAGAAATAAAGTAGTAAAAGCACTATTTTTTCTTTTTAAACATATTAATGAATTAACTTACATGTGGCATCATGAGTTTTTTATGAACATAGAATATTTAAATATTTTAAAGTTTTTTTTTTCATAAAGACTAACAGGAAAACGCGTATAAGGACTAAATTGTTTTTTAGTAACAATGAATGATGAAGGCACTGAGGAGAGAGGAAAGTGAGTAGTAAAATCATGAGAGACTCTTGGAGGTTCATGAGCTAAGTCACAGGGCAGAAGGTCACAGGCTTTAGCATGAGCCATGAGGGGACTAGCCTACCCAGAGCATGTCCTTCCTGTTGGAGTGAAAGGGAATGAGCCTGGCATGGATTCATTATGGGTGAGGAAGGATGTTAGATTAGCACCCGACATTTGCAGTACTATTCTGTGAGAAGCTTTTGTATTGTTGAAGCCCTAAACACATTGTCTTTATTAGCTTTGAAATAGATGAAAAGATGCACCTTCTCTTTATATAGGACGTGATTTGAAGATGGGCAGAATGTTCTTTTTTTAATGTAATTCTAGAACTAAACAAGTATCCTTACACGTTATTACTGTGACCGAAAGAGATTAAAAAAAGGGCTGTCCCAAGTTTACATGGTTAGCCTGTGGCAAAGCCAGAATTAAGAACTCAAATATCTCTGCTGGTGCCCAGCTGTTCCCTCTCTCTCTCTCTTCCTCCCTCCCTCACCTCTGCCATATAGCTTTATTAAAATATTTAATAATCATAAAAGAGGAAAAAAGACAAATTGCTCTTGAAAGTAGTCAAAGGTTTTGAGACTTGTTGAGCTTGTTTCAGATTGATTTCCAGCTTCAGCCTGAGAGTGTCAGAAGACCCTTATATTCACCTACAATTTTCTGATTAATTTCTGTGTAATAGTCCAGAAGAAAATTGTTTTCTTACATTTGTGTTTTTGTAATTGTAGAACTGAGACAAATATATTAATCCTATAAAAACAACTTATTTTAAAATTATTACTCAAAATTTTTATCCGTGTTTTACCACCTTTTCTTCTCCCTCTATATTCCACTTGAACTTTCTCATGGATGCTGTGGTGGTTTGTTCTTTGATTCACTGTAATTTTTCTGGCTTAGACAGGTGGCAATTACTTTCTCATACTTAAACAAATGACCAAATACTTTCTCTACCTAATTTTTCCTGATTCTTTTATGTAAGTTAGGTTTTACCAGGTTTTTGAGAATTATTAAGATGAATGGATAGATCAAAGATCTTAGCATTAATTTTAAGATTAAAATGAATTTTAGAAATTTTATAACACAATTTTTTGCTCTAGATAAGTAGTGTGTGGGTCTAATAGTCTCAAGGTCACACTCAAAGTGAAGTAGCAGAGCCAGGACTAGACCCTAGATCTCCTGATTTGTAGTTCTGTTTTCTTTCTCTCTCACCATATTTATGTCTGGCTTAGACTGCTTTTCTTTCCTGTGAAGAAACCTTCAGATAGTTCTGTGTAAAATATCTTTCTTAGTTTTTAGAGATTTGCTCAATGTTATATGTACCATTGTAGGAACTAGGCACTGGGCCAGGCACAGTCTGGGCATCAATGTGAGACACCCCCCCCCCAAATAAAAAAGAACTAGGCACTGTATATTTATATATTTTCTTGACTGCCTGAAGCTAGATTTTTTAAAACATGTAAAGTTGTTAGGATAATACGTGGTCCGTAAGTCTGTCTTTATTCTCTTGTTCTTTCTCCTCCACCTTTTTCTCTTCTTTTCTTCTTTATCTCCTCTCACTCCACCTCTCTCCTACTCCCCTTTCTCCCTATCTGTCCTTCCCTGCATCCTTTTGCTTCATTTTCAGGCAGGCTCTTTCAAGATGGCAAAGATGGCCACTGGCAGCCCAGGTGTATCCTTGTGGTTCAAGATCTTAAATATCTGTATATCAGATTTCCCAAAGGACTTTGGGCCTGCTTGATTCCTAAGCATACTCCTTTGGTAGGGGAAAGCAAAACACCATGATTGGTGGCTGCATCAGGACCAACTAGAGGGGAAAGGGGAAGTCCCATGGGGTGGTTCCCCTTTAGAAGGAATGTGAACAGACAAATCTAGGTTCCACTCTGACCTTGAAGCTCTAGCTGCCCTCTGTGAAAACCTCCTGTCCTCCATAAGTGTGTTCCGGTCACAGTAATGTGCTTTTTACTTCCCCATTCTTGCTCATGGTCTTAACACATATTTTTCCCTGCTGAATATCTTCCCCACTTTGTTTCTTTCTAACCCCCTACAGAAAGTATTCCTAGATCATCCCATGGTCATAGTATGTGATCGCTTTTTAAATTCCTATAGTACTACCTGCAATTATAGACACTTGTCCCACATAATCCATTATGGTTGTTGCAGGATTAGGACTAATTTAGCATGTTGCTTATAATTTTCTTTTTTTTTTTGAGTTGGAGTCTCACTCTGTCGCCCAGACTGGAGTGCAGTGGCCACTCCTGGCCACTGCAGTCTCGACCTGCTGGGCTCCGGCGATCCTTCCGCCTCAGCCTTCCAAGTAGCTGGAACTACAGGCACGCGCTACCACGCCCGGCTAATTTTTTGATTTATTGTAGAGATGAGGTCTCACCAAGTTGCCCAGGTGGGTCTCGAACCCACGGGCTCAGGCAATCCACTCACCTCAGCCTCTCAAGGCACGAGATTATAGGCTGAGCCACCGAGCCCAGCTGAAATTTTTGTTTTAAAGTTGAGTAATATTTCTTACTAGGAAATTAATTAGAAGGGAGTTGAAGATTGGTTTCCTCAACCAGTTCAAGCTTTTATTTCTGGAGGAAAACACTGTTAATGTTCAGTGAGGTCATCTCTAAAAATCCCCAGATACTTGGTGCCAGGCTCCGAAAGATATTTATGCAATATTTCAAAAGAGTCCAATTTATTTTGTTTTGCATATCAAGTTCAAACTAAGTTTCAATTTCACCACTGATACTGTCTAGCAGCCCTTGTAAGCATGGTAAGAAAACAGCCTGTATTGCTTAATGGAACTCCTTCTATTTATTTTTAAAAATTCAGCAAGATGCACAAACAAGAGTAGCCACATTATAGCTGATAGACTTAGAACAATAGAGTTTGTCAGCCAATTAAGAAAAAAAAAAGCAGTGATTTTTCACCATCTTTGAAGTGTTCGTAGCTCAACATTTCCCAGTGGTCAGCAAATTGTGATGTGAAAAAACAAACTAGAAATTATTATCCACATCATGACATAAAAGTAAAAATTAAAAGATAACATCTTAGCCGGGCTCGGTGGCTCAGCCTGTAACCCCACGCCTTGGGAGGCTGAGGTGAGTGGATTGCCTGAGCCTGCAGGTTCAAGACTCACCTGGGCGAGTTGGCGAGACCTCATCTCTACAATAAATCAAAAATTAGCCAGGCGTGGTAGTGCGCGCCTGTAGTTCCAGTTACTTGGAAGGCTGAGGCAGAAGGACTGCAGAGCCCAGCAGATTAACACTGGGGTGGCCATGAGCATGCCTGAGAGACATAGTAAGACTCCAACTCAAAAAAAAAAAAAAGATTACATCTTAGTATAAAGTATATTTTATATGTCACATGTATAATCATCTACTAAAAAGCAGACTTTGTCTATGCAACATACAACTTTTGTTAGTAGCCAGTATACAAATCGTCATTCCTGCCATTGGTCTCACGATATAAGAGAAGACTTTCTTCACTTTTGTATGCGTCAAGTGTTTGAAGGAATCAGTCTCACTCATGTTTCCCTGGGTAAACTCATACAACTGCAAGCAAAATGTTGACAGCTGCGACGTCCACACTCCCATGGAGGCAGACAGTAAGAGCCTCTGCGATCCAGCCTTGGACAGTCACACAGCAGGTGGAGATCTGGAGCTCCTTTCTGCACTGCAGCACCCTACAGTGACGCCAACTATTTTCACAGCAGGTTTTGGCGTGAGAACACGGATGCTACAAATGCATTTTCCATGCTAGACTGAAACTTGGTGGCAGAATTCTAGAATTTTCTTTTTTTTTTTTTGAGTTGGAGTCTCACTCCATCACCCAGGCTGGAGTGCAGTGGCACACTCACGGCCACCCCAGAGTCAACCCACTGGGCTCAGACGATCCTTCCATCTCAGCCTTCCCAGTAGCTGGAACTACTGGCACACGCCACCATGCCCAGCTAATTTTTGTATTTATGGTATCAAACCCCCGGACTCAGGCAATCCTCTTGCCTTGGCCTCCCGAAGTACTGAGATTACAGGCTTGAGCCACCACGCCCAGCCAGAATTATAGGCTTCTTAAGAACAAGGTAAAAACTTTGGGTCTGGGAAAATGGGAGACAGTACAGAAGATCGGCTGGTTCCCCAAAACAGAAATGACTAGGAAGGGAATGTGAATGCCCTGAGAGCTTCAGCTTAGCTCCTGCCTCACCCCCCACCCTTCAAGCCAAGCAACAAGTTCGGCTTCAAGAGCAGTAGAGTCATCCACGCCAGTCCCCACTTCTTTCCTTCCCAGAGAATGGAAGCTCTTTCCACTCATGTATACACTCACTCACTCACTCATTAAACTAGTCATTCTACAGATATCCACTGTCTAGTTTGCAAGGCACAGGGCTGGGCACACACATGGTGTATGTTCTCTTTAGTGTTCATTTCACTGTACTTGATTTTTGAGTGTTCAGCAATATACTTCAAGGTAACTTGAAGATACCAAAAATGAGCATGTGAGACCAGAATCCATTTCTGTGAACAAAACAACACAGCACTTGGCAAATGTTGACTAGCATCATCACATCCAAATGCTGTGACTTGTGCAAGCACACTTTGAGCTTCTGTATGCCAAGTGGGATGCAAAGATAAGATCCAGCTCCTGCTCTGAGGGGACTCAGAAAGAGAGACCGGGGACAGCCCAACACACAGAAGACACAGCACAGCAGTATGGAGGACTAAGGAACTAAAGGGAGGCTCCTGGAGCCGGGAGGCTTCAGGGGGCTGATGTACTTTCCTCTCTTTAGAGAGAAGCAAGAGCTGGACAATGGCTGGAGAATGCCAGGAGTAATGTGACAGGCAGAAGACACTATTCATTGTGGCCTAGACAGAAGAATGCTGGTTGGGAGTGGCCGGCCAGAAGGCTGGGAGAGAGTATCAAGACTTTCTTACCTCTATGGTTCACATGATTGAGCTCAACTGGCCTCAGACACTTCACTTTTCTCTAACTTCTCCAAGGGGAAACAGTGGCTCCTCCAGCAAATTCCACATTCCAAACTGAGTGGTCACCACACATTCCCCCTGCGCTTGGCAGGCTTGTCCGACAGACATGTCATCTTCCTCTAGTCTAACTAGGTACACGGAAGAGAGCTTTCAAAACCAACCAACCACAGTGCCAACTCAGCCACCAAAAGAAGAAAAATATTACATGTGTCTCTGGCCTGGTAGGAGTCAAGTTCCTCTAATATAACCTTTTCCATGTTCTAAAATCCATGCTGCTTTTTAAAAGCACATCCAGGGCCAGTCTGTTTCCAGGAAATTTAGGGTTTTAGCCAATTTGCTTAGAAGATAAGAATGCAAATTTCCGTTACCCCATGAGCCTGGGTTTATAAGAAATGGTAGAAGTGGCCAGGCACAGTGGTTCATGCTTATAATCCTAGCACTTTGGGAGGCCAATGCGGGAGGATCGCTTGAGCCCAGGAGTTCAAGAGCAGCCTGGGCAACACAGTAAGACCTTATCTCTACAAAAATTGAAAAATGAGCCGGGCATGGTGGCACATCCCTGTAGTCCCAGCTACTTGGGAAGCTGAAGTGGAAGGAACTGAGCGCAAGAGGTCGAAACTGTGGTGAACCATAATTGTGCTGCTACACTCCAACCTGGATGACAGTGAGACTCCAACAAAAAAAAAGAAAAAAAGAAGAAAGAGAGGTGAGAGTATCTCCAGCTATAGCACAGAAAAACGTTAATAAAAAGTAGAACTCAAAGCCCATGCAACAGTTCATGCAGGTTAACGCACACTGAGCACCACTCATCAAACTTTCCAAGTGATGCAGTAACTGAATTCACTCACTCCACAGATATTTCCTGAAGGACTAGTCAATGCAAAGCGCTGAGAATATGAAAATGTGCAAGCCACAGCTTAAACCCTGAAACAACGTAGAGTTTAGCAGGAGAAAGAAGGACAGTAACAAAGGATGGTAAAATACACTGGATGGAGGAAGTGGCAATAAGACACTTACTGGCTGAAGGAAGCGAAGATCCCCTCCTGGCAAAGGAGAGAAGGACTCTGGGAAGACTTCCTGAAGGAGGTGGCTGTGGAAAAAACTGGGAGGTATGTGCAGACAAAACAAATGAAAAGGGCAGCCCCATTTCTGAGCACTTGCTATGCATCACTCGAATCTCACAGCCCACCACTGTGCCAGGTGCCATCGTCCCCAGGTGCCAGCCAAGGAAGCTCGTTCAATCTCACACGTCTCATTGGTTGCAGAGCCAAGAACCAAAGTTCTCATTCTCTGCTAAGGAACACTTCCCTGGCAGAGGGAAGGGCATGCATCAGTCGGCACATTGGGAAGGGACGAGAATCCGACATGTGGGATGGATACCTTACCTTGTCAGCACTAGGCTAGAAAGATACTGATGGGAATGTGCCCATGGGCTGGTTGATGAACAGGTAGGGAGGAGGCTTCTGAGCATGGGAGTCCCACATAAGATGCAGCTGCTGAGAATGATAACCCTGGAGTCAGTCAGTGAGCCTGGGTTTGAAGCCCACCTCCAACCAACTATTCACAGCTGAGTCGTTTGTGGACTCTGTGCTTCCACCTCCTCATCTATTAAATGAGGATGACAGTACTATCTACTTCACAGAATTATTATGAAAATTAAACACACTTCAAAGCCATACTAACTGTGCCAGTCCACAAGAATGGCTAGGTATGGCCGGTCTCAGTGGCTCAGCCTGTAATCCCAGCACTTTGGGAGGCTGAGACAAGTGGATTGCCTGAGCCCATAGGTTTGAGACCAACCAGGGCAACTTGGCGAGACCTCGTCTCCACAATAAATTAAAAATTAGCCAGGCATGGTAGTACGTGCCTGTAGTTCCTTCCAGCTACTTGGAAAGTTGAGGCAGAAGGATCACTGGAGCCCAGAAGGTCGGTGCTGGGGTGGTCGTGAGCATGCCACTGCACTCCCCTGGGTGACAGAGTGAGACTCCAGGTCAAAAAAAAAAAGAGAAAAAGAAAAAGAATGGCTAGGTATGAACAGTACGTCAGATAATGATGGTGATGAGGAGGCAGAATCTTAATTGACCAGATGAGCTGTTATGTAGTTAAGAAATTATCTGGGAGGCTTCTAGAGTCATCCAGCAAGGAAAGGATGGATGGTGATAGCTCCAGAGGGAAGGAGAAGGAAGTAACTGATTCAAGAGAGGAGAGAACACGATGGGGGGAAGGGAGGCGTTGCACAAGGCCTGCAGCCGCAAAAGCACTTGAGAGAGAAAGACTCCACAGGACTCCATGCGGGACTCAGCGCCCTGCACATCCAGGTGCCTGTCTCTGAGCCTTAATTCTTCCATCTCTAAAAATGGGACCAATAACCCTCAGCCTTCTACTCTTGGCATCATCATGAGGCTCAAATGGAACAGTGAACTTGGTCATGGCACACTTCAGTTGCAAAGCACTCTAGAGATGGAAGTCATGAAGCAAAAGCAGGAGTTGGGATGAGAGACAGGGCTGCAGAATGAGCCAGAGAGAGAGAAATGCCACTGAACCTTGTCCAGGAAATTCACCGATAACAGCGCCCAGTGTCAATGTCCAGCAACCTCACCCCGCACAGCCGCAAGCTGATACCAGCCCAGGACCACTGACACCCCAGCCTGCCACAGCACCGAGAATAGACCACACAGGGGGTCTGGCTCATGGGGCAGCCCCTAAGTATGAGAGGGGAATTCACCATTCCAAGGTGCGCCATGAATAAAGGAAGCACACAGAAAAGCAACCCCAGCTGACTCCATCTCCTCTAGCTCTCCACCTGTACAGTTAGAGTCTGTGAGCAGATCAAAGAAGAATTCTGGAGCTAGCCAGTGTCAGAGTGAGACCCTGGCCTGCCAGGGAATGCAGGGAGAGCTCCTGCACAGTTCACCCTCAGCTGTAACCCAATGTCTGTCTACAGCCCCTGCATCATCTTGTCATTCCTTGGATAGAATTTCATACAGAAACTCCCTTTTTATGTCCAGTGTAGTCTATGTAGTTCCAGGAGACCATAACAACCAGCAGCTCGCATTCCCTATATAATTTTTATTTATTTTCACTTCAGTGGGAATCCAGGACCCCCAGTCCCAAGTAGCCTCAGCCTTCCGAGGAGCTGAAGCTACAGGTGCACACCACCATGCCCAGTTAATTTTTTTTATTGTAGAGAAGAGGTCTCGCCAAATTGCCCAGGCTGGTCTTACAACCCTGGACTTAGGCAGTCCTCTCGTCTCAGCCTCCCAAAGTGCTGGGATTTCAGGCGTGAGCCACCACACCCAGCCTCCAAGTCTCTTAAAGTGTCTCCCCTGGTGGGTCACATCACTCACCACCACAGACTGAGATGGTCCCCTCAACACAAGCCCCTTTCCCATTTGCCTCTTGAAGTTCCCTGAACTAGCCTGGAGTTCTTTCTTCTTTGAATCCCCGCCACCCAACCCAGATAGATCCTTGCATGCAATGAGCTGAAATTTCACAGTATCTTTTGGAACCCAAAGCAGTGAGAACTCAGAGATATGACCTCCACCAATTACCCAAAATGTTCCTCCTCGCTCAGAAGACATTCAACATAGCAGCACCTCACTTATTCAAGCCTACACTGTTTTTCAAAACTCTGCTATCCAAAATCAGAACAAAGGCCTAACTTAGGTTTGACATCTAGGTGGTTTTGTCTTGTTTTATCCGCTACAGGTTCTGGAAAAGTAGAAGCCTTTATCACCCCCAAAACATAGTTGCGAACAGTGCCTTCCAGAATACTGCCCTCTCCCTTCAACGAACGTTTTGGGCTGACTTTCAATAGTTTTGAAGTTGATAAATTGGAGGAAGCCTTTATTTAAAGAAAGGGAAAAAAAAAAACTAAGTAAACAGTTCCCAGTGTTCTCTAAGAAATTAGACTCTAAGAACACAATCTGTCCACACAAGGATAAATGCAGTTTTATTAAAGAAAACATAACGGTCTTACAAACACTCTCCAAATATTGTACATTGTACACATGAAGTATCAAACACAAAATTCAAAGGGGTCCCCAGTGGGGGTCTGCTACAGCTTTGCTCAAAATCTGAACTAGAAGGCAGGCTAGTGTCAGATAAGGACACCCCACACATTGTCTTTCCCAAGGTAATCCTCCTCCCTGACCAAGGGCGCTCAAGGGGAGGACCACGAGAGCCTGGGTGGAGTGACTGGTATTGTCCTCAGAATAATTTTTATTGAAGAATCCATCAACTGAACTGCTTACAACCTACAAAATCAAGCCCCTTGGCACCAAATGCATTAAAGGCCTCGAATACCACTGGAGTTTCGTTTTACTCCAAATATAGAACCAAAATTATAAATCAAGAAGGAAAAGCAACAGTGTTCTAAATGACTGACCAACCCCATCCAAATATCCCATACTTCTTGTCCCAGAGTAAGGGAAAAACAAATGAGTCAAGTATAATTTCTAGAAATCCTCCCATCATAGGAGGAAAAGTTTCTAAGATCAGTGTGGCTTATGCTAGCAGAAATTAAACATATGCAAAACTCATTTCCATTGCACCCTACAGACATAACATCATTTTTTTGCTTATATTTTTAAAATGAACTGTATATTTGTAATTTGGCTTCTTTTACTACTTAAGCCTTTTCTGAGCACCTGGGTTGTTAATAAGTTATAAAAATGAATGAAGATTCCATTCCTGTCCATAAGGAGCTCGGAAGATGGATATTTGCACCTAAAATGATAGAGTTCAAATGGGTGATGCTGGTTTCTCTAAAAGATCTCTAGTTATAGAAAAAAGATTCGGGGGTTTTTGCACGAGTATTTTATTTTCCTCTAATTAAAATAAAAATTAATACCGAAATGGTCTAAAAGGGAAATGCTGCTAAACCCAAGGCAGTGGGATTTGATTCAGACCATTATTTTCCAAAGGACCGGTGGGGTGACAAGGCCTGACCTGGGTCATCAGTCTCCATCCTTGACAATGAATTCACACCACTTTGTCAAGTCTCATACATCAAAACATTCCCAGGCCCATACTCAATGCAATGGCAGAGAACAAATGCCTCTCCCCCAAAGACCACACAATAATCTTAAACAACAGCCTGAATCCAAACCGAAATCTAAATCCAGACGGCTCTATATGTTGCTAATCCTCAACTAGAGAGCCAGAGTCTCCCATTACCAAGACTTCATTCATTCAGTAAATATTTATTAAGCATCTACATACCTGAGGTTTTCTAGACACAGTGCAATTGCAACTAGTAAATAAAACAGACATGGAACCTTCTTTTGTGAGGCTTATCATCTAGTAAGTAAATCAGATAATGCACTGGTTTTATTGAGAGAAGCAAACAGGATTCAGTGATACAGAGTAATAAGTGGAAAGTCTCTGAATACAAAACCTTACAGAAGACATAACCTTCTTTTTTTTTGAATTGGAGTCTTTTACTCTGTCGCCCAGGCTGGAGCGCACCGGCACACTCACTGCCACCGCAGCCTGGACCTGCTGGGCTCAGATGATCCTTCCACCTCAGCCTTCCAAGTAGCTGGAACCACAGGCATGTGCCTAAACCCAGCTAATTTTTTGATTTATTGTAGAGATGAGGTCTTGCCAAGTTGCCCGGGCTGGTCTCAAACCCGTGAGCTCTGGCAATCCTCTCACCTTGATCTCCCAAAGTGCTGGGATTATAGGCATGAGGAACCACGCCTGGCCAGAAGATATAACTTTCAAAACATCCATTACAAAGGCTGGTGTGACTGTAACTGAAAAATAATCTGAAGTACTAGTGTATATAGTTTTTAAACAGCAAAAATACTTTTAAAAAAACAGAATGAGGCTAAATTAATCTATAAACTTAATGCATGCCCAATAAAAACAGCTTCTGGAAATTTTTTTAACCAAACAAGCTGTTTCTAAAATTTATTCAATAAATAAACTGATGAGAAAAGCCAGGGGGGGAAATTCCTTAAAGGAAGAAGAATGGGCCAGGTTCGGTAGCTCAGCCTGTAATCCTAGCACTTTGGGAGGCCCAGGTGAGTGAATTGCCTGAGCCCAAGGGCTCAAGATCAGCCTGGACAACTTGTCTCGACCTTGTCTCTACAATAATTCAAAAAATTAGCCGGGCTTGGTGGTGCATGCCTGTAGTTCTGGCTACTTGGAAGGCTGAGACAGAAGGATCCCTGGAGCCTAGCAAGTCGATGCTGGGGTGCCATGAGTATGCCATTGCACTCCAGCCTGGGTGACAGAGTGAGACTCCAACTCAAAAAAAAAAGAAGTAGAATGAGAAATAGGTAGCTGTAGTCAATATTAAAACATATTATAGAGCCACGGTGATTAACGTAACAGGTGAATAATGGAATATATTCTAATCTAGTATATGAATCCATGGAGAAATCAGTGAGAAAAGATAAACAGTGAAAGATAGTGTTGGGACAAAGGGCCAGTCATTTGGTCTTGATTCCTACACTTTACTCCTTATACCATTACAAATTCTAGCTATATCCAACTATGTGAAGTATACTGTGATTCTACGACTCCAGTTTTTTGGGGGTTTTGTTTTGTTATTTTGGAGTCAGAGTCTCACTCTGTTGCCCAGGCTGGAGTGCAGTGGTGTGTGCCACCATACCTGGCTAATTTTTTTTTTTAATTGTAGAGATTTATTGTCTTGCCAAGTTGCCCAGGCTGGTCTCAAACTCCTAGGCTCAGGCAATCCTCTTGCCTCTACCTCTCACAGTGCTGGGATTACAGGCATAAGCCACTGCACCAGGCTGATTCTGTATTTTTAAGTGGAAGACGGTTTTCAATAATTCCAGAGTAGGGAAGTTTTTAATGTGCAAATAAAAAAAACAGAACCCATAAAGAAAGAATTGGTAAGTCTGGCTTATAATTAATTTTTGCATGAAAAAGTTATATAATAAGGAAGATCAAAAGGTAAATAAAAAACCTGGAAAGAATACGCACTGTTACCTACCACACATCCCTTCAAGTTTCCCTGAGATATCTTTATAGCAGTGCTTCTCAAAATCTAATGTGCATACTAATCTGGAATCTTGTTAAAGTGCAGATTCTAATCCAGGAGGCCTGGCATGGGGTCTCAGATTCAACATTTCTAACAAGTTTCCAGGACATGCCAAGAAGCTACTTTCTATAAAATGTTTCTAACTAAAAAAGAGACACGGGCTAGAATTGAGTGGGACTCAGACACCTCCTAAGAATCACCTAGTAAAGTTTCAGAACACTGAAATCACCTAAGCTTCAGCGTGAGCAATTCTGCTTTGGAAGAAAATCCTGGGTGAACAGCAGGAATCAGTATTTTTTCAACACTCCCTGAGTGACCAAGATATTCAGACTGGTTTGAAAACCAGTGGACGAGACCATCTGAGTCATTCCTGCTCTGTGTTCTGAATACTGCAGAGAGATTTGTCTGGAGTTTAAAACTATTCCTTTACTCCAGACTTTACCGCAACGCAAGATATACGTGTAAGAAACCTGCACTTGTACTCGCTAAATACAGAAAAATAAAAATATAAAATTTTTAAAGGTAACATAAATTAAAAGTGAAAATAAAAAAAATGTAGAAGCAAGATGAAAGATAAAACCAAGGATATGGTTCAAATATGTTTACCAGCCTGCAAACTATTATACTGGCTACAGATGGAACCCATATTTACTTCTAAACTTACTAACAGCAAGTGAAAAAAAAGGGGAATTTGATCAGTTATCCCATTCAGTCTCCTCCAGAAACCAATTACTGCCAAGGAGAAAGAATCATCCTGACAGTACAGATTTCCATATCCTCCAATGGACTATTAAGGATATGGTAACACACACACACACACAACTATTCCTTTACCATCTCCAGACCCCGCCCCCCGCCTTTCTCCTCCACCCCCACATCACCCTTCCCCACCCTTGACATTCTCCTCCTACAGAAAAGGCTGATGAAGGGTAGAGCACAGCACTCAAGGACAGGGAGTATCCTGGCTTCACGGGTTTGCTCCTGATCTCTCAGCCCCCACTTCCTCATTGGCAAAAACCAGGTTGTTCTGAAGAATAAAACAGTTAACCTACTGAAAAAGCTCTGTAAATTGTAAAGCATCATGTGAACATTCTTTTTTTTTTTTTTTTTTTTTGTTGGAGTCTCACTCCTTCGCCCAGGCTGAAATGTAGTGGCATGCATGCATTCCCAGCGTCGACCTTCTAGACTCCAGCGATCCTTCCGCCTCAGCCTTCTGAGTATCCGGAACTACAGATGCGGGCTACCACGTCCAGTTATTTTTTTTATTTTATTGTAGAGACAAGGTCTCGCCAAGTTGCCCAGGCTGGTCATTATTTTTATTAGATATATAATGACTAGAAACACACTTATAAAAGTCTAAACACTCATGTCCATGTCACAAGAACTTTCTATATCCTCCCTGTTTCCCATGTCCCTCTCAATTAAAAAAAAAACAAAACAAAACAAAAAAAACTTCATATTCCTACTTTCTAAATATACACGGTCTGACAATTAAGTTTGCAAACTCTTCCTTAAAAATGTGCAACATGCTCCATGGCTGAATATCACTATGGTCACCTTCGAAGTACTCCCCTTGGGAAGCTACGCACTGATGCCAGTGCCTAGTCCACCCATCAAAGAGCAATTTTGGAACCCTTTTTCTGGATTGGCCATCAGAGCTATTGTTGTATTAATGTCCTGAATGTAATCTAAATGTCTTTCTTTCAATATTTCCTTTATCTTCAGGTAAAGAAAAAAGTCATTGGGGCCCAGATCAGGAGAGTAGGGAGGGTGTTCCAATACAGTTATTTGTTTATTGGCTAAAACTTCCCTCACAGACAGTGCTGTGTGAGCTGGTGCATTGTTGTGATGCAAGAGTTCCTTTGGGGCCATTTTTGCACACACCTCTTCCATTGCAAGGTTTCTGTTAAGATTTTCCTATTTCTCTATCAATATTTATTTGGTCTGCTATGCTTCTCACAGTCAGCTGATGATTTTGACACACAATTTGATGGAGTTTTGCAATGTTTTCATCAGTTCTGCTCATTACTGGCCGTCCTGACCTCTCTTCATCAGTGATGCTTTCTCTCCCCTCCGAAAAATGTTTAACCCATTTGGACACTGCCATTTTCTTCATGGCATTATCCCCATAAACTTGGACTGACATGTCCCTGATTTCACTCCCACTCTTGCCAAGTTTAACAAGAAATGTAATGTTTGTTCATTGCTTTAATTCAAACTCCGACATTCTCGTGACAGCACACAAAAACATGCAACAAGCCGGGCTCGGTGGCTCAGCCTGTAATCCCTCGCCTTGGGAGGCTGAGGTGAGTGGATTGCCTGAGCCTGCGGGTTCGAGACCCACCTGGGCAACTTGGTGAGACCTCATCTCTACAATAAATCAAAAATTCACCAGGTATGGTAGCGCATGCCTGTAGTTCCAGCTACTTGGAAGGCTGAGGTGGAAGGATCGCCGGAGTCCAGCAGGTCGAGGCTGCGGGGGCCGGGAGCGGCCACTGCACTCCAGTCTGGGTGACAGAGTGAGACTCCATCTCAAAAAAAAAAAAAAAAAACATGCAACAATAATGAACGTCACTCAGCAAGACACTGCCACACATTGACATGAACATAGCTGTGAGACACTGATATATCAAGGCTACAAAACCTTACCGAATTGTTTGTACAGTGCTGCCAACATAAGCCCACAGTGGCAAGTTTACGAATTTAATTGCCACACCTAATACAAACAAAACTTCGTGAACAAAATAGGTAAAACATGGCATAGCAAGCCTAAAGTAAAAACAGCTTCAAATTTGTAAGAAATGCCACAAACTAATACTGCCTGTATGTACATCTGCTAATGTAAATGTAAGTCCCCCCCCCAAAAAAAACCCCAAAACTCTATCCTCTTAAATGACTTTTACTCTGGTATCTCAAATTTTTAATCCTCATCTAAATCTTCCACTGCACCCCCACCCAAGTAGGCTTTTGTTTCTGACACCCTCCCCATGGGCACATATCTTGGTCTCTTCCAGAAAAGCATTTGCTATTTAATTCATTTGCTAAGGAAATCCTCTGATTTTTGAAGATCCCCTGACAGAAGAAGTATGAGCATGTGCACTTTATATTTATCAGATTTATCATCGGGAAGCACTTGCCAAAGGCCACTGAGAACATGCCTTCCACATTGCTCAGAGATGGGAGGGGAGGAAGTGAGGGGTGGTGCCACCAGGCAGGACACTCAGGTCTAAAGACACACCTGGCTTGCCTCCTTCCAGATGCTCAGCCAACCAGAACTCTTCAGCGCCCCCAGGCATGACTGGGAAAATTCCTCACTGCCACTCTTGAACCTAGCACCACGTGGCCTAATCCACAAGGCACAGCAAGCAGCAGAAAGGCCTAAGTAAAGCCTTAGAATGTTCCCATCTGAGACAGGGTAGAGGGGTAGCTGCTCTTGTTGCTCTCCGGTTAGCTAGGCAGTCCAGGGACCAAAGTGATGCTCTCTCGAACCCAATACACACTGGAGACCTGAACTCAGGACAACCCCATCTGCTTGAGGGAGTGGCCCTGCATGACAGACCAAGCAGGAGGCATGTGCAGCCAAAGTGAGCCTCCACTGCTGAATGCGGCCTCTACAGAATGCCACACGGGGATATTTCCCCACAAATTAGTTGGCCAGAGACCATTTGGCTTCAATGAACAGAAACCCACTCTCACTAACCTAAGAGGGGGAAAAAAGGTGAGGGAACATGAGTTTGTTATAAGGCCAAGGGGTCTGGTCAATTAGAAGACTCCCAAATCAGGAACTATAGTAGTTCTTTTTTTTTTGAGTCGGAGTCTCACTGTTGCCCAGGTTGGAGTGCAGTGACACACTCACGGCCACCACAGCCTCGACTTGCTGGGCTCAGGTGATCCTTCCACCTCAGCCTTCCAAGCAGCTGTAACTATAGGCGTGCACCACCACGCTCAGCTAATTTTTCTTGATTTGTTGTAGAGACAAGGTCTCACCAAGTTGCCTAGGTTGGTCTCGAATCCCCGGGCTCAGGCAATCCCTCGCTTCGGCCTCCCAAAGTGCTAGGATTACAGGCTTGAGCTGCCGTGCCCAGCCTTGCAGCCAGTTCTTATAAGAGATGGGAACCAGGAAATAAGACTATTTCCTAAGGTTTCTCATCTTGTCCTCAGCACAACTGCACTGTGCTTGTCTGTCTCTCTTCAAAGTGACTTTATTTCATTCTTCTCTGTACCTACGGGTCAAACATCTACTCCCCAGGTAAGGTCTCCCTGAACTACAGCGTGAGCATCAAAGACATACTGGGATTGCTGTCTCAATCCCCAAATAGGCAGGAAACAGAGTTTAACTCAGCTTGGGTGAGATGTCCTCCCTTTGATCCAAACATCAGAGAAAGGGTAGGTGAGCTGATCTTACTACAGAAAGTATCTACCTGTCCGGCACAATTACAAAAAAATAACAATACAAACGACAGCAGCTGAATGAACTCCGACCTTTGTTAAAGCCACAAGGTTTTCCAAAGGTATCATCTTGTCTCCTTATCATCACTCTAAAAAAGCACAGCTGTTCAGCCAGATCCTCAAATAACAAATAAATGTCTGCTTTATAGCTTGCTTGTTGCTGGCTGCCTGGGTTGGAGAAAAAAGCATTTTATTGCTATCAAATAGGAGTATATTTCTGGTTCCTCCCTCTTTCTTTAGAGAAGGGTTCCAGCAGGAATCTTGCCTGGGAAGGAGTAGTACCTAGTTGATATATGCTATATGGAAAGCGTGAGTGTCAGGGCAGGGGAGACACACAACACACAACACAACACACAAACAGAACTCAAGCCTTCTGGGGCAGACCCAGAAAATAAAACAGTCTGCCATCCGAAGAAAGAATCTGCTCAATGTAAAGGTTAAATGAGGCCCCTTCCTCACTAAAGCCACCAGGTTTTTCATAAAGTAGCCCCAAAGAGTCCATCAGTCTGGGTCTATTTCACCTAAGGCAACAAACACATTCCTCACAGATCATGGGCTGCTCTGTGTGGCTGCTAATAAGATAATCTGTTACAGGAGGCTTACAAATCCATTTACATTGATTTTAATTAATGAATCAATCCCTGGCCCTGAACAACTTGGTCCAGAGATGGTAAGGCAATTCAAGATTCAGTCTCTAATCCCAGCCTGAAATCTACATAAAAAAGAAGTTAACTCCCAGATCAATGAAGGACAAATAAAAATAATTGGATTTGTACCTCTCGCAACATAAAGGAAAATCTCTCCCGAGTTTAGACAGTAATTCTTCACATGTTTATAAGAGGAATACATTTTCACAGTGATTTCCAAACAAACTCGCCTAAGATTAAGGAGTTTTTGTATCAGCCTGAAATCTGAAAAACCGAGGTCAGAAATTATGACTTCCAGTCAAATCTCTAAAATCAAAATGAACTCGACTTTTCCAACAGCTTATCAGAACATTTTAGTGGGGACTGAAGTAGAACAGAAAATTACCCATACACAAAATGCAGACGACAAGAGCGAAGTGGCACTTGCCAGCCTGGCTGTGCGCTGAATTAGCCATGCTTCATTAAAAAGCCAGGCAAACTTTTGCATTTGCTTTTATTTTATTCTTTACAAAGGCTGAAACAGAATTTGACCTTTCTAAGCTATTGCCAGCTATGAATTGGAAACAAGCTCAATTTAAAAGACAGCATCAATATATAACCGCTTATCATCTCAAATTTTTTTCCATCTTTCTCGGCATCTTTTCACAGAGTTTGTCCACCCCGCTATTTTTAGACTTCTATCAGAAGTTCCAATGACTCTACATAAACCGGTCGTGGGGAAAAAGGGGTCTCATTTCAGTCCCATTTTCTCAAATCTCACAGCTAGCTAACACCAGAAAAACACAGAGTTGATAAATGAAAATGAGTGGCACTCAATTTTAATTTTTTTCAAGGTCAAAAGAGCCCATCAATTTACAAGTAAAACAAAAAGCAACAGAGTCCCAATGCCACACAGGCAGAAACACCAGCCCAAGTCTGCTCTGACTTGTGAAGAGAGAGTGGGCACAGCTCATGAAGGGGAAAAATGAATACAAGTCACAGCAGACCCAATGTAAACTGGGAGACAACCTCATGCTTCTCCCTTACTCTTTAAAACATTTAATAAGACAGTCATCAACTTGATTTTGAAGTCAGGAAGACTGGTCTGAAATAATGCAAGAAGAAACCAAAAAATGAAACAGCAAAACAAAGATCTTGTGTATAAGGAAGTAAACTGCAAGTAAATGCAAGAGACAGGTCACAGCCTGGCAGGCTGGCAGTCCAGAGTGTTAGTTTGTGTGTTGTTTTCTTTAGTTTGTGTGTTGTTTTCTTGTGTGTGTGTGTGTGTCTGTCTGTCTGTCTCTGTGTCTCTGTCTGTCCCTGTCTGTCTCTGTCTCTCTCTCTCTCTCTCTCTCTCTCTCTCTCTCTCTCTCTCTCTCTCTCTCTCTCTCTCTCTCGCAACTGAAAGGACAAAAGAAGCCGAGACACTTCAACCATACATATGGAACCCAGAGCTTTCTGCATAGTGTCTGCTTGCATGTCCCCAAGTTTTAAGATTCTCTGGAACACTAAAGCCCCTTGAAACATTTGCCATGTGTTTGCCGGGGCACTTCCCCGGACTCAGCCTGCTGCCTTTCCTGGCCAAAGTATGCAGGGCCGCACAGCAGAGCAGGGTGTGCCAATGCAGCCTGTCGTTCAGATCAAGACCACAAATTATAAACAGTTTCAGTAAATTGACTCAAGTGCCTTTGTTCCTCAGACATACATCTTCCTACCGCTTACAAAGGCAGGCAGCAGAACCTAACCACCAACGCAGCTACAGCCAGGACTGGGAAAGGAAGTTATTGAAGCCTGGATTTCCTGCTTTTGCTTGTAGCCAAGAACTATGAAGCTTGTAGTGGTTTCAGGAACTGACTCATCTCATGATTCATGGATAAGATACCACTTTTAATATGTTTCTGACCCTAAGACTTGGGAACTTCAAAACCAATCTGAATATATACTTCACTCTTATTTGCAAATGAATATTCACAGCAAAATAAACAGGAGGACAACTGTCACTGAAACAATGAGAAGATGGTGCCAGCGACAGGGAAAGTGGAATGTGGATATCACATGGGAAGCCGTCATCAATGCTTCAGCCACAGGCTGCAACTTCAAACTTCCCCAAAGTGGATGACAGGTGGGATAAGGTTTATTTTTAGATGTCATTCCCCTAGAAGTAAAAATAGATTTAGCACAGCAATATTTTAATTCAGGACCATCTGGGGTTGTGACTCTAAATACCCAAGATGTACAGAAGCATGTAGCTGGAGATTTAACTGTTCCAGTTGCAAACCAGAGGGAGTTCAGCGTGAGCTGATCAGTGAGTAATGGGTAATAAAGGACTCGTGTTGGAACTCATTCTCTTAAATCATCCTCTGCTGGAAGACTGCAAATTCTGTATTCCCACACATCCTCTCGGACTGGACTTCTCTCTCCCCCACTGTGCACACGTGCACACACACACGTGTACACAGGAGCACACGCGTGCACACACACACAGTCCAGTACTTGAGAGCAAAGCTCTCTAAAAGTACTCTGTGTCCAGAACTGACACCTCTGGCTGCTTCCCAGGACGTTCCCATGGATGTTCTGATCACAAAGTCCCCACTAGGGAAAAGTTTTCAAGCCTCCCTCACCCACAGATCTTTGGGTTCTCCCCACCCTGCAATATAGGACATTAAGCCCAGGACCAGTTTCAGGGGATAGTTTTCAAAAGCGCTTAGGGGTTTCAACTCCAGCCTAGTCGCACAGAGGGAAAGAGGAGAAAGGAACACAAAAACGCAGGCTGTTCAGGGAGAGGGGGTGGAGGAAGCAGTGCGAACAGTTGACCAGGCAAGGCCAAAGTGCAGGGGCTGGCTGGCAGGCGCTGCGCGGCTGGGCTCCTCCAGCAGATTTACTGACATGACGTCAGTGGCTCCAGTCCAGCTTTTTCTTTGGTGGCTTTTACCACTTGCCTCCTGAAGCCTCCACTCTGTTAGGGAGCCTCAGGACCATAATGAAAATTCCCTTTGTGAAACTGAGTTTACCTCGGGGCACAGAGGCCAGCCTTGTGAATTACAGGGCTCTTCCTCCTGCTCTAGTGCCCATGAAGGAAAGGGGAGGGAATAAGCCCCTACAATACTGTACTTTCCTTAATACAGAGGGACCATTAAATGAAGCTTGCTGCTTAAAAAAAAAAAAAAAACCAAGTTGGGGGCAGGAGTATTAAATGTATCCAAAATTTTATAGGCCAGGATGCTGGTTAATTTCTCAGTGGTGTTGGGAACGATGATAATTTCAGGACTATTCACTCATGCTGTTGTGAAGCTGTGTTGGCTGCACTGTGAACGCATACGGCTTTGTTTCGCCAACAAAACAAACAAAAAAAAGTATTAGTGAAGCTAAAACTCTAGGCCTGAATGGAACCTCTGAAGAAAACATTAAAACATGTCTTTAAAATGAGCCCCCTTTTTTTGGCCTAAGTGCATATTCTGTGATGTACCAACACGGACATAAAACCAATTTCCAAGAAGCAAAGACAGGAATTACTAAAAATAAGTTTAATAGCAGACTTGTTGAACAAAAAACACTCATCTTAGACTTACAGGCTTACTACCATATTCCCACAGCAAAACAATACCTATGCTCCTACCAGATTGCCAATGCATAAATCTGCCTAAAACTACAAATTTTCAACTTTTTTTTAGCTCATAAAAATAATAGATTAGTGATAAATTCTTTAAATGACTGGGACATTAAATATATTCTAATTTAAACACTTTGAAGGAGAGATAAATATAAAATATAAAGCTTAAACCAGTATTCATTGAAACAGATGTGCATCAATGGCCCCACAAAATCATCAAAATATAGCTTGCAGCCTGCAATCCTCTCTCTTCCACCTACCAAAATGCTGAGATTACAGGCATGAACTCTCACATCCTGCTTATGTCTACAAGAAACAGAACAAACTATCCCATAGACATGAATGAAGGCAATGACTAAAGTCTTCTGCAAAGCCTAAATTAACATGAGCTTTTGACCTTCGGCAGGCCATAAACCATCCATGGGTAACGTTTAAGTTTGGTCTTTTTCTTAGGGGAGGAAAGGATGGATAAGCACAAGCATGGAAGTGGCAAGTCAGAGTCAAAGGGGACAGGCAGGAGGCAAGTGTGCTCCACCACGATCAAAGAGCTGACATGGTAGGTGGGATCCATTCCTACAGGTGAACAGGGGATTATCCAACAGAAGGAGCAGGAGGGGAACAGAAGCAGAGAAACTGGCACACACACTGTAGCCTCAAAATACCCGTTTCCTGCTAAACAGAACCAAAACTCTGCAGAAATGGGTCATTCTAACTCCCACAATACATACTCAAGAGATCGGATGGCAAAGAAGCTGTCAAAAAGACTATTATGATCACATCAAAAGGACACAAGAGCCAAAGAAAGAAACTTTTACTGCCCAAAGATGGAACAATTGAAGCATGAATAAGAGGAGAAACATCAATGGATTCAAATGTAGCCAATAATTTAAAATTCATGTGCATATGATAAGCAAACAAAAATAAGTGGGTGCAGAAGCTCACACCAGTAATCCCAGCACTTTGGGAGGCAGAGGTGAGAGGACTGCCTGAGCCCAGGGGTTCCACCAGCCTAGGCAACTTGGCAAGACCTTGTCTCTACAATAAATCAAAAAATTAGCCGGGCATGGTGGCACATGTCTGTAGTTTCGGCTACTTGGAAGGCTGAGGCAGAAGGATTGCCTGAGCCCAGCAAGTCAAGGCAGCTGTAGTCATGAGCGTGCCACCGCACTCCAACCTGGGTTGATTCCAACTAAAAAAGATTCCAACTAAAAAAATCAAAATTATCTTTCCTGGACAAACTATATCTTAGGTTCATCAAACAGCATATGAGAGAATGCTTCTCTCTATAAAAGAAGGAATGAGAGAACTAGAATATCACCTGTATGCAAAGCCACATGAAATAGGCAAGTATCACAAACCAATGGAGCTAACATCACAAGAGAGACAACTAGCCGGGCGTGGTGGCTCACTCTGTAATCCTAGCACTTTGGCAGGCAGAGAGGCAAGAGGATTGCCTGAGCCCAGGGGTTCAAGACCAGCCTGTGCAACATGACAAGAGCTCGTCTCTACAGTAAATCAAAAAATTAGCCAGGAATGGTGGTATGCTCCTGTGGTTCCAGTTACTTGGAAGGCTGAGGTGAAAGAATCACCTGTGCCCAGCAGGTTGAGGCTGCGGTGGCCATGAGCATGCCACTACACTCCAGCCTTGGTGACAGAGTGAGACTCCCACTTAAAAAAAAAGAAAAACAGCAGAGCGACAACTAGACATGGCAAGTACCCTGGTAGAATACGCGTGATGAAATATTCCTAGCAAAACACACATACAAAAAATTAAAACTGAAGTAGATTAAGATTCTAGACCTCAATTCTCATTTATGGAAAATACAGAGGATAAGAACACAGGATAAATGGCACCACAGGAAGACAGCTGCAAACTCCAGACTAGAAGTGGTCTATAGGAGAAACACTGGGGCTTTTATAACAAATCAATTACAAGAAAGGAAAAGGGAGCCGGGCTCGGTGGCTCAGCCTGTAATCCCATGCCTTTGGGAGGCTGAGGTGAGTGGATTGCCTGAGCCCGCAGGTTCGAGACCCGCCTGGGCAACTTGGCGAAACCTCATCTCTACAATAAATCAAAAAAATTAGCCGGGCGTGGTAGCGCGCGCCTGTAGTTCCAGCTACTTGGAAGGCTGAGGCGGAAGGATCACCGGAGCCCAGCAGGTCGAGACTGCAGTGGCCGGGAGCGGCCACTGCACTCCAGTCTGGGCGACAGAGTGAGACTCCAACTCAAAAAAAAAAAAAAAGAAAGAAAGGAAAAGGGGGGAGGAGAAGGATATTTAGATCTAAAAGTTTTAAGAAGCATAGCAACCAAATATAACCTATTGATCTTGCTTGGACCCTGATCTGGACAAACCAACTATCAGAAAACATTTGTGGGACAATCAAGGAAATCTGATCAGTGACTAGATAATTGATATTAAGAAATTATTAAAGTGTTGGTGTGATCGTAATATTATAATAGGCATTTTTAGTCATATTTTTAAAAACATACTGAAAAATTTACAGATGAAGTGGTATTACACCTAGGACTTCTTAAAAAATAATCTGATGGAGGAGGAGCCAGGACTCAAGACTGAGTGATAATGGGGGTTCGTTGCCCTCTACTGTACTTAGTTTTTCCCATAACAAAAACATTGACAATCTAAAATAAAAATAAAAATAAGATCTGTTCCTGATCCCCTCCTTCAGACAGAAAGCTGCTAATACAAAAGGTGCTTGTCCCTGTAATTCAGCTACTGGCCCATCACATAAATGCCATCAGCAGCTAACATTTATGAGACACTTTCTCTGACAGACATGGTGCTCTCCCTCATTTACTCACACTAAAACCCATAAAGAAGGCACCATCATGTCCATTTCACAGGTAAGCAAACTGGGGCTCAGCAAGATTAAAGAGGTTGCCCGAGGTCACACAGATAAGTCAAGTGGAGGAAATGTGTGCAATTCCACAAGTTCATAAGCATAATGAGAATCAGAATGAGTTATGCCTTTCCAAAATAGTAACAACTCTGAAGAGTGCTGGGAACTCCACAAGCCAAAAGATTCAGTCCGCCGCTAAAGGGAGCAGAAGTGGTGCTTTTCTGATGACCATTTTTGGTGAAACCTAGGGAACAAGGGGAGAGTCTCTGAGATCTCAAAGAGATAAGAGCTGAGGAGGGAGGCTGAACAGCGGAGGGGCAAGGGATGTGGGGTGGGGAGGGGGAGAACAAAAGAAAATATAAAAACACAAGAGAAAGACTACAGGGCAGGAAATTCAGCAAGAAGAGAAACTGGGGGAAAGCTTGACACTAAACCCAAAGGAGGAAGATGAAAAGCAAATGAGCTCTTGTCAGTCTGGTCCATTTTATTGGGACAAAAGCCTCAAGATCTTGGACTGAGAATGGGAGGGTGGAGGAAGCAGGAGACTTCTGAGTGGGCTGGGAAGCCTCCAGAGAGGCTTGCTGTGGACCACTCACCACATTTCACTGAAACTCACACCCAGAGAACTTCAATTGTTTCTATTTTGCAGACAAGGAAACCTAGCCCCAGAAAGTAAGTAACTTACTCAAGACCACACAGCCAATAAGGACCTGACCTCAAGGCCCCACTTTTAGGCTACCTTTCTAAATACCTCAAGCACTAGCGAGACTAACAAGGTGCAAGTGAGCACTTGGGAGAACGGGGGAAGGCAAGAAGTGCTCAAGGCCCAGAAACTGGCAAGTAGGAACCCAAGCCTTATAGCCCAGAGTCACCAGAACAGGGAGGGAGGGGAGGCATGACACAACCTACTCCCCCCCACCAAAAACCAACCAAGGTGTCAAAGATGGATATCAACTCTATCAGCAACCCCATTTCAAAGCCCCAGCATCAGAGGTCTGATTATGAAGGGCTCTGAGCAAGCAGTTAACTCTGGTGCCCACTGCCCCCCATAGCTCATCACATCATGGGCTAAGACACATCTCACCTGGGTGAGCAGGAGAGAAATTTGCCCTATTTCACAGGTTCCCAAGCACCCCCATCATCAAGGAGTGAAGTCAAGGTCATCTGCCTAAACCCTATCCCCAGCATGAGGCCATGTCCACATCCAGGCCTTGGGTGGTGGACGGGGCTTATTCTGACTGACTGCCAACAAAGCACATTCCAAAGCAAAACCAGATAAACTGGCAGGTCTGGTTCCAAGCTTCTAAACCACATCAGCCCCCTGCCCCCATCCCCCCCACCCCCACCCCCACCATCTGCAGAGCAGTTCAGATCAGCCCAACCCCCAGAAGTCCTGCCCTCTCACTTTCAGTAAGTAGCTAGTACAAACCAGCCATGGGGGTGAGGGGTACTGGTCCCCACAGTCCTAGAGGACTGAAATCACAGGGAAGAGGTGAACTTTGCTCTTTCTCAATAAGAAAGACTACTGGAGGCTCGACAGGATCACATCCAACTCTTTAGGACCTCAGCCACATGCTTAAAGAGAGAATAAAATAGGCCAAAACGAAAACAAAACCAAGTACTGTGTCTCCCTTTTTCTGAGCAAATACACTGAGAGGCTTACCTTCATTTCAGTGCTACAATTTTAATTCCATTCAAATGCCACAAATGATAGGTGACTTCATATGCAGTCCTTTGTCAGCTTGACAGAGGTAGAGTCAGAGATCTAGGAATTGGTTTCAAATTTGGCAGTGTGACCTCAGGCAGGTCACTAAATCTGAGTTTCACCTTCCTCAACTGCAATTGGAATCATCAAGTCTAAATGCAGTAATGCTAAAGAATGGGCTTAAGAACCTGGCCTGTTTGCCTCACCCACAGAAACCCAAGAATTAACACAACTAAGAGACAGGGAGTGAGCTTGGCGGTATGGCTCCTTCTCCTCAAAACCTGGCTTTGAGAGAGAAGCTCCAGGCTTATGGATGGGATGATAAGATAACACAGTTCTTCAGGACCTTTCTGCCTAAAGGCTCCCAGACGCACACACATTTTATCTCTTCAATCTAAAGCACAACACAAGAGCAGGCTAGAGAGACAGAGGCAGTCCAATACCATCTTCCCAGAAGGGATACCAGGTGACTTACCCAAGGTCACAGGGAGAGCCCCAGTAGAGGCTCCCCAGCCAGGCCTTCTTCCACACCAGCTGGAAGTGAGTGACCAAGCTCCCAGCACCTGCAGAGTCCTCAAATACCTGCTCCCAGTGAACCACCCCAACAAGGAAACAGTTCTTTTATGGAGCTCTCAACGGCGAAGTCTAGACACCATGGCTCTGACCACATCTGAAAAACACTCCTGGACCCAGCATCCCTGCCTATGGCACAGGATGAAATCACTACGTCGGTGGTGTCAAAAGAACCACCAGGACTTGAGCACTGCCATTACGATTACTTTTGGATCTAGACAAAGAACCAAAAGTATTGAAATCTCTTTTGAATTTTTAAAAATTCCACCCAGTTGTCTCTGCCTTACCCATCTAGGTACATTGTAGGACATCATTACATAGTCTCCCAAAGAACAGCAGTGAGTCAGTTTTGACACCTAAAAATGTCAAGACCACAGGTTCTAAATCTGAATTCCTCAAATTTCATACAGCACGGACCTTTCAGAATCCCATTGGGAAAAACTTCTTTCTAAATTAAACTTTGTTGGTGAAAAGGAAATGAACCAATGCTGAATCACTCTTATGAATGATGAGAAACTTTAAAAAAAAAAAAAAAAAGCTTATTAATCCATCCACAGAACAGCACATGGTTTGGTTTGAAACAATCTGGTTGAAACAGCACAGGCATGTAGGAAAAGCTTTTTCTGAAAACTCCCCCCTCTATCGTACTTCTGGTCTCAGAAATGGGCTAGAATGATTTTTCAAGAATAATACTGTCATGAGCTCGATACCAGGACACCACAAAGGCCATCAGCCTGGATTTCTCTCCATTCTGCTTAGAATGAGGCTGCCAGTTTCCTCAAGTTTCCTGTGAGTAGAATGGCCATATGATTTATCATTCACACTGGGACATTCTGAGAGTAAAAGAGGGTGCTTTAAGGATGATGCCAAGGCAAGAAGCACAGACCAGGACTACACCAGGCAAATAAGAACACAGCCACAAGGAACAATAAAAGACAACCCTTCAGAAAATCCAAATGGACAAAACTGTCACAAACAGTTATTACAAGGAAGGCAGTCAGGACCTGGTGGGTGGACACAGGAACAAGGAGGACCAAGATAAAATTAAGAAACACTGGGTAGAGTAGAAACTGAAACTCAAGGTATACATTAACCTGACTCTGGGCTTGCTTTTCTCCCATCTTAAGTCAATTTACAAATCAGATTCAATGAACGATGTGTGGGCTCATGTGCCCTGCAGGTGTCTTATGATCTTCTCCTTTATGCTTTACAACTTAGTTCTGGACTGTTTAAAGCGTCAGCCATAAGGATGGCTAACACGGTAAACACTTATCATTGGAGGTGAGTTATTTCACAGTATTGAAACTTAATCTTTCCGAAGTAAAAATCCTCCATTTTATATCCTTCTAATGGATATCTTTGAAAGAAAGTATGTGTTTTTTTTCCTGGCTCCTCACTAAAACCAATAAACTAGTAGAAACGTGAACTCTCCTCATTAGGTCTGAATTATCCTCTTAATCACTCGATCACCCGAAAAAAAGGACACTCAGAACACTGGGGATACCGTAGTGGGAAGATGCTGTTCAGTGATAACTAGATCCAGTGTTTTGTTTTTTATGAGACATAATTCACATACCATAAAATTCCCCCCTCTTAAAATATGTAATTCAGTACTTCTAGCAGACTCTGGGTTATGAATCAGTGTTTTCAAATCTTTCTCCCCTCAGCTGTCCATCTGCCTGCCTCTGACAGCCTCTCTCCCTAGCCAGACAACTCTCCTCCCTCAACAATTCTTAAATTTAATGTTTTAATTCAAAGACTAGGAAACCAGATTAACACACACTGCTTAAGAGACAACAGGAAGAACTGTCAATAAAATGCAGGTGGTCCCTGGCCCAGGCGCACACAAAACAATCTTAACTGCCCAGACCAGTCCCTGGGAGTGGCTCAGATCTAAAAACACAAGGACACTGACACACCCTGAAGTGTAGATGGGAATCTGAGCACAGCAAGGCTGACTTAGGGCAGCTGCCTTTGAAAACACAAGTTTCTTTTTTTTGAGTTGGAGTCTCACTTTGTAGAAGTGGCACGCTTATGGCCACTGCAGCCTCAACCTGCTGCTGAGCTCAGGCAATCCTTCTGCCTCACCCTTCCAGGAAGCTGTAACTACAGGCGTGCACCACCACGTCCAGCTAATTTTTCTTGGTTTATTGTAGAGATGAGGTCTCACCAAGTTGCCCAGGCTGGTCCCGAACCCCTGGGCTCAAACAACCCTCTCACCTCTGCCTCCCAAAGTCCTGGGATTACAGGAGTGAGGTACCATGCCCAGGCAAAACACAAGTTTCTAATCACCAGCTTCCAGAAAGGATGCAGATCATCTACCCAGGAAGTACCTGGAGTGAGACGCTGAACTTAGTGAACAAACATCCTCCTAAATATGTGAAAGAAAAGAGCTACCATTCATTCACACATGCATGTGAATTATTATTTGAATGATATTTAAGGCCCAGAGAAGGGGAGTCTCATGAGAGGGACAAAAGGATTCAACTTTGGAGCTTGGAGCACTAGGAGGAACAGGATGGCTCAGGATTTAACAGTGGCTGCCCCTGCAGCTCCAGCGTATTGAGCTAGCACGTATCTAATCTAAACTTTACTCCAGCTCCTCCAAGTAGATAACATCATCCCCATTTTCCAGATGAGGAAGCTGAGAGCACAAAAAAAAGCTCCACTGCCTGCTTTAAGTTGGTAGTAAGAGGAACAAGAAGGGCAGACAGGAGAACTTACCTCTCTGCACCTGAAGCCTTGTACTCAGGACTCCAGTGGAATCACTCAATGGTTTTGTTGGCAGGCCCAAGACCCTCAGCATTGTTTCTCTATGAAAGATGAGTTCCAGCCGGGCTCGGTGACTCAGCCTGTAATCCCGCCCTTTGGGAGGCTGAGGTGAGTGGGTTGCCTGAGCCTGCGGGTTCGAGACCCACCTGGGCAACTTGGCAAGACCTCATCTCCACAATAAATCAAAAAAATTAGCCGGGCATGGTAGCGCGTGCCTGTAGTTCCCGCTACTTGGAAGGCTGAGGCGGAAGGATCGCCGGAACCCAGCAGGTCGAGGCTGCAGTGGCCGGGAGCGGCCACTGCACTCCAGTATGGGTGACAGAGTGAGACTCCAACTCAAAAAAAAAAGATGAGTGCCACTCGAGTTCTTAGAGAAGAACTTCTAGAACCCAACCTCAAGGTTAAGAGTGTGGCTTTCAAGCAAGAACCTTCTTTAAGACAGATGAGGTCACACCAAGCTGCCCACTTTCTAAAGCATTTCCACTTAATTCATACCACCATTTGGCAAGGAATGGCCTCAAATACTATGTATTTACTGATGGATTTCCTCCATATTATGAATAAGGAAAGTGTGGTTCAAAGCCACGAATAGTCACAAGGTCTTTATGGGATTGCCTCAGCCGCTCCTGGATTTCAATCCATTTGCCTTAGATGGGGAGTCCAGCTCTTCTAAGTAAACACCTCAACTGTGGGTGTTCCTCAAGTCACTATCCAGGCTGACTTGACAGGAAATCCTTGAAGATATGCTCTGCAAGATAATATCTGAAGTTGCTCTTTACTGATCACTTACTACATTATGTGTCCCATAGACAGTGGTGCTCTATTGAAAATTATAGATGAAGCCGGGCATGGTAGCATGTGTCTGTAGTTCTGGCTACTTGGAAGGCTGAGGCAGAAGGATTGCCTGAGTCCAGGAGGTCAATGCTGGGGTGGCCATGAGTGTGCCACTGCATTCCAGCCTGGGTGACAGAGTAAGACACCAACTCAAAAAAAAAAAAAAAAAAAGTTATAGATGCATTTCACAGCCCGGGCAACTTGACAAGACCTCGTCTCTACAATAAAAATTTAAAAAATTAGCCATCTGTGGTGGTGGTGCCAGTAGTTCCAGCTACTTGGAAGGCTGAGGTCAAAGGATCGGTGGAGCCCAGCAGGTCAATGCTAGGGTGGCTGTGAGCATGACACTGCACTCCAGCCTGGGCAACAAAGTGAGACTCTGACTCAAAAAAAAAAAAAAAAGTTATGGATGCAGACACTGAGGCTCTGAGGCTCACAGAAAGGAAGTAGGCAGTAGTTAAGCCAAGATTGGGCCAAGGTGTGTTCAACTCCAAACTATGTTTTAAAATTCACATTATCCTGCCTCATTTTTCCAAACCAAAATCAGGAAACAGTTCACTCTTCACGGCAATCAGCTCCTTCTCCCTTTTGTTCTTTTCAATTAACCGCTCATAGCCAAATTTCAAATCTGTACTAGCCCATTCCTGGCAACAAACATCTTTATCAACATAAGAGGGTTTGGTTCATTACTCAAGATATTTCACAGGGTTTTGTTTTGTTTTTTTGAAGCAGGGTCTCACTGTCACCCAAGGAGTACAGTGGTACCACCACTCACTGCAGCCTCAACCACCCAGGCTCAAGTGATCCTCCCAACTCAGCCTCCTGAGTAGCTGGGACTACAGGCGTGCTACCACGCCCAGCTAACTTTTTGGGGGGTAGAGACAAAGGCTCACTGTGCTGCCTAGGCTGTTCTTGAACACCTGGGCTCAAGAGATCCTCCTACCTTAGCCTCCCAAAGTGCTGGAATTACAGGCATAAGCCACCACACCTGGCTGGTTTCTTTTTAATAACATAGCCCCCAAAATGGCACCTGGCAAAAAAATCTCCCCTTCCTTCAAAGCCCAACCCCAAGATCACTTCCTCTGCAAAGCTTTCCCCAGTCCCTACCACTGGGCAACATGGCTCTGTGGATAGATCACAAGCACTTACCCCATTGAGTTCCCCCTCTTTATTCTCATTTTACATAAGGAAATCCATGCTTTTAAAAAACACAAACATGTAAGAAATTCCACTCCCTCAAGGCAATCACTGTCGATTATGTATAATCTCCCAGATCCTTTTGGCTAGTGATGCAAATATGTTGTTTCAACATTTCACCAACTCTAAGACACCATTGACTAAGAAAGATGCAGCCTGATTTTATTTCAAAGACATACTATTGCAAAACAAATGATGCCAGAATGCTTCCTTCTCACTTAGAAATAGTATTTTATACATATTGAAATTTTTTACCATATGTCAGTCTTCTATATAAATAAAAAGGAAAATACAAGCTAAATAAACTGGGTTAAGAAAAACCTAAAATGACTTCTCAGAGTGAATAGTGTCCATGCTTGTCCATGCAAAATCAGCCTCTGTGACAAGAGCATCCTTGGAAGGAATGTTCACTCCTGACCTGAGATTTTCTTCCTCTCCATGGCGTTCATTTTACAGGCTTTGATGAGCATATGCTACATCAAGGGTCATGACCACACCTGGCCAGCCACGACTGCCAGACACATCTCAATTTTTAAGATGCTCAATAATGTGAAAAATCTACACCTTGGAATTCATGAAATATGATATACACAGCTTTCCCACTGCACAGTGACTACCTCTTTACGTGCTGTTTCCCTTGCTAAAGTGTAAACTTAGCAGTGCAGAGGAATTTAACTAATCACTGTTCATTGCCCACCTTTTCTTAATCCCCAGATCCCTAATACACAGTAGCACCTGTAAGTGTTTACATGTTCAGTGGCCAGCAGCAGCTCTATAAAACCCAGGGGCAAGGTGAAGGGAAGAGACAAGAGAGGAAAGAAGGAAAAGCACGGTGGTTCATTCACAGGTTGGTCTCTAGCATGAGAATCAGAATCACCCTTCTATTCTCTCATTCTCCAATGTCAAGGGATACCACCTAAGGAGCTCGAGGGGTATTCCTACCACTCAAAAGGCAAAACCTTTGCAAGCAGGCAGAACAGAACTCAGTCCTCAAAGGCCTCACCAGTAGGCCTGACACACACCTCTACGATCACATCTGGAAACAACTGTTCCACTCCTGAGAGGTGAGTAACAGATGAATGCCAAGCACAGGTTAGGTGGTTCTGGTTCATTTTATTGCTTCCCCTGCACAAGCCTGCACAGAAGGGTGAGATCGTATGTTTGTGCAGGCTTGTTTTTAAAACTGACCAAGAACATCTTAGTGATTTCCATAGAGATTTAGTCCATGTTCCTAGGAGCACTACCTCACAAATATTGGGGGAGAAAAATCACATTCAGAGTTAGAAAAAGTGGCCACATTCAATCTGATTCTATCTGAGGCTAAAGATTAGAATATCTAGAACGATGGTTCCCAATCAGGAGCTGATGCTATTACGGGGACTTTTAGGAACACAGAAACACTGCATGAACCCCAACCTTCCTGAATCTCCACAAGAGGTGCCCAGGCTGGGAAAGCCCTATGAGGCTGCCGTGCCCACACTAAGCTGGGAACCATATATATATCAGAGGTTCCCTGGGACAGGAGGAGAAAGAGGCTGAACTGGTTAGAGTCAGAACCATCCTAAATTAGCCATGTAAATAGATCCAGGTACCCTGAACTACAAACCCAAGAGGCAAAATATGAGATAAGATGCAGGACCTGGAAAAGTAAACAAGAACATGCAGATGGGGTGCTGGGAGAGGGGAAGTCAGTCTTGCCCTAGCTTCCCCCGTGCCCACCACATAACAGGGACACGAGCATCCGCTGTGTGAGGTTCATGTGGGTAGTAAGCACATGGTCAGTCACACCACCAAACTTCCATGGAGCCACCACCTCCATGCAGAAACCCTGATATGCCCCTAGCTCAGGAAAGGGCTCCCCTGCCAATTCATCAGTATGAGCAATTTTAGCTTTGCTTCTCACTGGACACCTGAGCACTGTAATAGAAGCATTGCCCACTTTCCCAATTCCTAGTCATGAAGGAAGCTGCTTCTTGGCCCCAAATCACAGAGGGCATGTCCCTGATTTCAAGTTATAGAGATGGTAATCGTGTTTTGCATTTTATGCTTAAGGTAAAATTTAAAGGTGGAAGGAGATGAGGGGGGTATACTGAACACACAACAAAGCCAGAAACATTTTGCTGAGCATGGTGGCTCATGCCTGTAATCCCAGCACTTTAGGAGGGGGAGGTGAGAGGTTTAGTTTACCTGAGCCCAGGGGTTCAAGACCGGCCTGGGCAACTTAGTGAGACCTCATCTCTACAACAAATCAAAAAATTAGCCAGGTGTTGTGGCACGTGCCTGTGGTTCCAGTTACTTGGAAGGCTGAGGTGGAAGGATCATGAGCCATGAGCATGCCACCGCACCCAGCCTGGGCAAAAGAGTGAGACTGACTCAAAAAAACAAAAACAAAAAAACTAGAAACATTTCATCAAAATAAGAAAGAGTATCAGCCTTATGCCTTCAATATTTAAAACAAAAGTAAACTTTGAATTAAGAGAATTTCTTGGCTCTGCCAATATGAAACACCATTAAGGGTCTGTTTTCTGTTTTTCTCTCAACGACAATACTTGATGCAATCTTCTAGTGCCCTGAATTTCAAGATGGGGCTGCAGTTCTTACGGCTAGTGGGGCTCTTTCTAACTCTAACCACCACTGTCTCCCAAAGGCTTTGAGATGAAAAGGCAGCCAGGGAGAAAGAACTGGAAGAGATTCCACCAAAGGAAGCATCCGCTCACAATAGTTTCAGAATCAGTTAGCCCCCAAGATCCCCCCAGCCCCAGTGATGGGTGATCTGAAAATGAAGCATATCAAAATGCTATTGATAAGCTAAATTACCTGACAGCTTATCTGAGGCCCACATCCGCCATATGGTGCCCCAAGTTCTGCCGCCTGTTGCTGCCACAACAATAGGCACGCCTACCCAGAAAGCACCACCAGACAGAAACCCAGCAGCGGCGGCATGTGGGGCAGCTACTGTGTTTACATTTTATTTTGTGCCATTAGCTCTGTGCCTCCCCCCATCCCAGTAGGGATTCGAAACACACACACATTTCATGTTACAAATCCTCGTTACCTGCAGAATGCATGCGTGCACACTGCGTGTGTGCACTGGGGTGGGGGGACAGATCAGGTGAACAGACAGAAAACCAGATGTCAACTTCAGAAATGGAGCTGCCTGGTGGGGGAGGGTGAGCCAGGCCGGCTCCCAGCAAGAGCCGCCAGTAGACAATGCGCTTTTCTCAACACACTTGGGCGGGCGGGCGGGCCTTGGGGAGTGGCTATTTAAAACACTTGGCTCCTTTTACTTCACCACCATGGAAGTGAATTCGGTTCTTAAGTGCCAGAGCAAATGAAGTCATTCGGTTTCCGCGGGCTCTCTGCATTTCAGCAGAAGGAGTCAGACTGGAGGGAAGTCAGAAGGCCCATCTAAGTTGTTTTCCCTTACAATTAAAACTGATTCCCAGAGGATTCGGTCCTTGAGCTTCATTAACTTTTTTTTCCCGCCCTCTGAAAAGGCATTAAGGTCATAGAAAAATTAAAGGACATCGGACACTGGAAGGAACGCTGCTGACAAAGATGACTCCCTTCACAAAATGCCATCAAGTCACCATGTAACAGGAGCAGATAGAGCAGTTACCTTCTAAGGGCAGGTTGGTACAAAAGATTCATGGTGATTTTCGTCAAATATATGCATAAGAATTCTGCATTTCTTTCTCCTCTCTTAAAAGACTTTCCTATCCTTGCAGATGGCAATAAAACATTCTTTTATTTAGTTTCCTATTTATTAGAGAAGAGACACTAGTTTTCAGAGAACTCAGCAGTATGCAGCATCAGATTAGATAAAAATGAACAAGATGCAGGTTTGGCTACAAAGCAAAGCTAAAAAAAAAAAAAAAAGGCAAACAATCTCTTCATACTCAGATCTACTGAACTACTACCGAAAGACACTCATTTTATTCCTCCCAAGTTACCTATACCTAGGCAGGTGACATTCTTGGATGAACTTTTCTAATTTTTTTAAACACCCTCAGTTAAAAAAAAAAAAAATCACCTTTCAAGTTAAATTGAGATTGCACTTGAACACCATCCAATGGCAGAACTGAACTGAATTATGATAATTAGAAAGCTGTGCCTATAAAAAAAGAAAAAGCAGCAAAGTTGATGCATTTTTTTTAAAGTTCATGCCAGAGAATATAAGTTCAATATGTTCTCACATAATTAACATTTCCCACCATTAGCAGCAGTTTTTCAGTTTATATATCAGTAAAAACAACGGTACTCTTCATTGCTGTACATTCCCCAATCAGTGGTGTTTCAGTCACTTGACACATACATCTAAACCTGTCAGATGCCGAAAAGCAACCAGAATTTCCCACAAGAGATGATGGATGGTTAACTTGTTCATCAGTAAGTTGGCTTTTTCTTTTAAACCCATTTTCCAGGTCCCGGTCCCTTCAAATTAAAACTGCTAGTGAAATCCTAAGACAGAGTCTTAAAAATGAATGTAAATCATGAAAAAGGGCAGAAAGTGTTGCATTAGGATAGTCGATACCAGTTTTAAACAACAGGGATCTAGCCGGGCTCGGTGGCTCAGCCTGTAATCCCGTGCCTTGGGAGGCTGAGGTGAGTGGATTGCCTGAGCCCGCGGGTTCAAGACCCGCCTGGGCAACTTGGCGAGACCTCATCTCTACAATAAATCAAAAAATTAGCCAGGTGTGGTAGCGCGTGCCTGTAATTCCGGCTACTTGGAAAGCTGAGGTGGA
>CAUYQG010159184.1:0-13573 GCA_963574415.1 Tarsius wallacei | reverse complement strand
GGCATGCATCTGTAGTTCCAGCTACTTGGAAGACTGAGGAGGAAGGAGAGCCTAAGCCCAGCAGGTCGAGGCTGCAATGACCGTGATCATGCCACTGCGCTCCAGCCTAGATGACAAGAGTGAGAATCCAACTCAAAAAAAAAAAATATATATATATATATATATAGGCTCATCTTATTGATGGTGTAACATGGTAAACTATCTCATGTCAATGCTCGTGTTTTACCTCTGCAGTCAGACTACAAATGCATTTTAATTGTGGGAGCAATATATTTTATTTTCTGTATATTTCTTTTGATGCATTAATTATTTCTCTATGGTTTGCCGTCATTACTATGGATTTGGTTTGCAGATTCAACTACTGAAAAGTGCATTATAAACTTTAAAAGTAAGAAACAATTAAGAAAAACTGCCACCAATAAACAGTAGGTAATGAGGTGGAATAAATGGAAAGTACATATTTTCTTACTAATAATTAATACTAATTATAATAGCACCTATTTATCAAGTACCTATTTTACTGTGTTATACACTTATGTCATCTCTTTCATTCTTCACAATAATTCTATGAATTAGGAAAGTGAAACTCATGGAAGTATAGTAACAAGTTTCAGGTCACTCAGATAAGATTTAAACTCATTACTTTCCAACTGCAAGCACTTCATTGCTTCATCCCTTTTTTAAAAAATTGAAATACCATTATTTGTTAAAATAACTGAATTGGATTCACATAACAGCTCTACTTCTTACTAACCACGTGACAGCTTGGAATTCAGAACCTATGTTTGTGCAGAAAGACACTCTGAATCTAAATCCAAAGCTTCTTAGTAAAAGACTTCATCCTCTGCCATTTCTCTGCCAGACTGCTGCTCCTGCCTCCAGAACCACGAGTTGATCATTTCCTTCAAATTCCCCAGTCACTGCCAACCCAAGACTATGCATCCTCTGTTATCATGCCCCAGGATTTATCTTCTTTTTCTTTGTAGGTATAAGTTATGATAACGTATGTCTGATTTTTCATTCAGTGAGAATAATCCAAATAGCAAAACATTATCTTTCTCCATCTGTTTCAACACTTGGGCTAGGTATCACATTTTAATTAGTAAGTAGTACTCTGATGCAGTGGTCCAGAACAGAAAGAGAATGATCAATACTGCTGGTTCAAGTCCAAATGTACTATAATGAGCATCTTGGACATAAACAGGGTTACCTCAGTTGATTTGTAGTCTTAGAATTGGAAGATTATTAAACCACTAATAATCTCCTAGTTCTAGTTTGCCCAGGAGCCAATAATTTCAAAGGACCCCCCCCCCCCCACTTTTCTACTGATTACTTCTGTTTCTCCTGTCCTTAGTATGTATTGGGAGAGGAAGGGGGTCAAGGGTAGAAGCAGACTTGATGAGAGGTCAGAGTAGGGGAATCTGTGAATGCACTTTTTTAGTCCCAAGCATTCTTAACATGGTAATGCATTTTGCCTTATATTGATTCAGTCACCTGGATAATATGTGTCTCTAAGGTTTTGATTACAGGTCTTTTATCCTTTGTTTTTCTTTCAATTTGAGTTTCATTTGCAAACTAGGAAATGTTTTCAATATCCTCATCCAAATAATTACATTCATGTAAAAAATCTGTTAATGAAACATTAGAGCTAAGGGCTTAATTGCTTAAAAATCAACCCCCAGAGCTTGAAAATTCAGTTAAGGTTCCATGGCAACAGGATCTATTATTAACTATATAAATGTTATCTAATAACATTTTGAAATTAACCTGCTGGTTTAGGTACTTTCAAGACTAAATATAAGGTAAGATTCTATTGAAAAATATGATTGTTTAAATAGTTTCTCTGGATGAAAGTTATGAAAAACTTCCAGTTCCTTCCAATTATTTTATTGCTTATCAAATTTCGTACTTGTTTTTCTATCAGTTAATGAGAAAATGCTCCATTACTTTTGAAATATGACAGCATTTACTGTCTATGAGTCACATTTCTGTATTACATTTTTCTAAAGAAAAAAAACTAGCAGAAAAGGAAAATGAAAACGGAAACTTAATGAAGTAGGAAAGTTGCTATAGGAAGACTTCTAAGAAGGGAATCCAAGAGAGCATATCGTCGTTTGATTGAAGGAGTTCTATATATATAAAAAAAAATCTGGAAATTTTTAAGTATGATAAGGATGGCAAAGGCATCTCAGGTGGAGTAAAAGATATTACATACTTAAACACAAAAGGTGAAAACTAGTTCAGGTTAATAAAAATAAATGTAGGAAGATAGTAAGAGATTTTAGTAGGCACATCATTAATAGCAAGGTAAAAATTATTGTATATTGAAATTCCTGGATGTATGACAAAGAGCGTGTGGTAAGCACATTGAGAAGATGATTCAGGAATGGAAAGCAATGCTGAGATATTCTCATCCAAACACTGTCCATGCTACAGATACCAAAACAGAGGCCCAGGGCTGGGCAGCAATTTTTTTTCTCTTTTTCTTTCTTTCTTTCCCTTTCTTTCTTTCTTTCTTTCTTTCTTTCTTTCTTAATTATAAAGATGTGGGGTACAATTCAGGGTTAGGTATACAAATGTTCATTATGCGGGTACCCTTGTTGATGTGCTTCCCTTCCTCTGGAAGGGTGTGCTTCCCTTCCTCTGGCAGATTACCACTACTGGAAGCAATTTCTTTCAAAGGTACCAAGAACAAGAGTAGCAGCCTCAGCACATAGAAGAATGCCAGACCCCACTCCCTCAGAGCAAGAACATGTCATTATGAGAAACTCCATCATGATGATGCTGTTCACACACTGGCAGAAGCATTTATTAGGCACATGCTGTTTATTCAGCACTATGCTGGTTAACATAGGGAATCCAAACAAAAAGCCATGGTGTTTGCTCATGAGAAGCTTTGTATCAGTTTGGGAAGACAAGGTCTAACATATTTATATTAATAACTACAGGGTGAGTTCAAGTTTGGGTAAAACATAAGATGTAAAAGAGTACATCTTGAAGATCATATACATGTTGCTAGAGTGAATCCAAGTAAAAGGCAAATTTGTTATGGGGTGACGTGACTCTAGAATATGAAGAAGCTTCCACTGCTGGTGCTATATTGACACTAAAGAAAATGGATAAAAATTGACCTTTACAAGAGCAGAGATTTAAATTAATAATAAGGAATAACTTTTATTGATTATAAAAAATATAGAACTCTTACATTTCCCACAGTATCTTGGGGAGACTGAGAAGAAGTCAAAGGAAATATAGTATGTACTTCTTATTCTTCAGCAGCTTAGATTAGTCGTTGCTAAGGGCAAGGAAGTGCCTGCAAATTCACACAAGAAATGTTTTGGGAGTAGTGTGAATATTCCAAAACAGCAGCTTTTGGTTTCATTGTAGAGAGAAGATATTGATTTTTGTGGCATAAGAAACAGACAAGGAAGCGTATGATTATGTAGCAGAGAAGAGAAATAAACAGGAAAGCAAATGAAAGTTTTAGAATTATTTCAGAGAAGAGGAATTCTGAGAATTAGTGACAGTATGATGATGTGGAAATACTATAATAAGCCATGGAGTCAAACAGATTATTTCAAATGCAGGTTCTGACACTTACCAAATGTATGGATTTGCTAAGCCTATGTTTCTTTATCTGTAAAACTAAGACTATAAAACCTAACTTGTAGGGTTCCTGTGAAGGTTGTCAATAATGGATGCAAAGATATAGGACTTCTTTGGGGTAGTAAAAGTGTTTAAAAATTGATCATGGTAATTGTTGCACAACTCAATGAATATACTAAAATCCACTAAATTGTAAATTTCACATGAGCGATTTGTAGTTGTAGATGTATTTTTTCACTAAATCTGTCATCAAAAAAGCTTAGACATAAATTTACCATATGAAAATAATTTACCATATGATTGAGCAATTCCACTCCTAAGTATACACTCAAGAGTAATAAAACATATGTCCATACAAAAACTTATACTCAAATGTTCATGATGTATTATTCCTAATAACCAAAAAGTGGCCGTAACCCAAATGTTCATCAACTGGTAAATGTTCATCACATGATAGATAAACAAGGTGTAATGTATCCATACAATGGAATATTATTCAGCCATTAAAAGGAATGAAGTTTTGATACATGGTACAGCACAGATGGGTCTGAAAAACATTATGCTAAGTGAAAGAAGACAGATGCAAAAAACCACATATTGTGTAATCTCATTCATGTGGAATATTATGAAAAGACAAACCTGTAGGGACAAAAAACAGATAGTGTTTGCCAAGGGCAAGGAAGTGTCTGCAAATTCACACACGAAATGTTTTGGGAGTAGCTTTTATCATTATAGAAGCAATCAGGAAAGGCCTTCCGAAGAAACTGAACTTTTAATGAGGTGTGATGAGTAAGGTTTGGCTAAATGATGGGGAAATGGGGAAGGGAAGAAGGAAGAATATGGAAATAATATGAGCAGTGACCTAGAGTGAGAAATAGGTCTAGTGTCATTTGTCTTGCTATAGAACTGACTAGAATAGGGACTTTGTACTAGGGAATATTGGGTTATTGTGAGATGAGAAACTGTTGGAATCATACCTGAGACTGGGAAAGGACTAGTAGGATATGGATGACATATTCCATTGATGAGTAGGTAGAAATAAAGACGTTCAAGCGATAGAGTCCCCAGGTGATAGAGATAGTTAATAAATTCCTTCTGTGAAGGAATAATGAGCTTCACTGGCGCTAGGAATGGAGCTATTCTGTTTGCAGCTGGCTGGTGCTGGTCCAAACCATTTAGAGGGTGAGCTGGGAAGATTGTAGGTGGTACAATTAGATGTGTTGTGATTCACTGTAGTATGGCAGGTGCCTAAGCAGTACCTTATATAAGATCAGTTTTTGTGTTTGAGCAAGTAGACTAGAAGGGCCAACCTGAGGAGCCAGGACCAGGGTGACCAGCTTGGGAGTTAATAGGGTAAAGGTTGTGTGGTAGATCCATGTAGATAAAACAAAATGGTGATCCATCTGGCTGTTTTCTCTGGCTGCTCATGGGATCATATAAACACTGACTAAGCTGCCTTCTGGTCTCATAAGTTATTTAAGTTAGCAGCCCTGTCAACACTATGCCCTCCAGCTTCCCAACAAATCCAGTGAGGTTTCTGGGAGAGAAATCTCCAAATATTTTCTCAAAGTTGTCTAGAATTTTAAAGATTTTCCATCCAACTGGAAGCAAATTCTTACAATGCTTAATCTAAGTGATGTGATAAGATCATGACCTTTTCAGGAATGCCTTTGATGTCAATTCTAATTCCACTAAATTTTACCTGACAAGGTAAGAATGAAGTATTACAAACTAGTTTGTCAAGCATCTCGGTAATCTGTTGTGGCAATAATCTGCTCCAACTCAGCCCTGCAATGATGGGTCTGGTGAATGATGTACCTTGACTTGGAAGGAACTTATTAAGTGTTCGGCCATTGATTAATGAAGTAAAAATGCACTAGGTAGACCTTGAAGTGATAAACTGGACAGGAACCTTGGCAGACATTAGTGCCTCCTGCCTACTATCCATACTGTGATTTATTTTGAAAATGATGACTGCCCATTTTTTTACCCACATACCTATAATGCCAGAGAAAAACTAGTGTTGACAATCAGCAGATACAGAAATGAAAAAAATATTGCAGGTAATTCCTATTTTGAGTTTTAATCACCATTATAAAAATGAAAAAAAAAGATTAGACTTGTGAAGGCCCATTTTCCCTCAGATGGCCTTTCTAATATGCAAATTTTAAAACGATGCTATCATTTTTGATAATATAAACATAAAAGATCAAGGAAGTCGAAATTGCATTTTTATTTTTCAGGTTCACTTTATGATTGACCATAACAGCAAAGTAAGTATGTGATATTTTTTAGTTGATCATCCATTAAGTTTTAAAATGTCTTAATCTCTTCTTTATCAATGTATCCCATTTCCCAAAAGGGCACAGACACTACAGTTCACAAACTGAAGAAATGGGTTTATTTTTGCCTTTATTGCCTTTCTTAATTTTTTCGTAAATTATCAGGGTTCTTTGGCTAAAATTTACCTCCATGCCCACACAGATTATTGAGTTTTTAGAGGATTGACATCAAACAGCAAACTAATTTTCCTGCCCTCTGGTTTTGCACCTCAATATGATGAAAAAAGATTCATCTTGTATATTTTATGCTTTCATAGACTAGCAGTACATGAATCCTTATTGAAGCATGTCTGTCATGAGTACGTTTTTAAAAAAATTATCCGGGTTAAATTTTAAGTTGTCATTCTGGACTATTGTCTTTGAAACTATTTTTAGAGATAATTTCTCAATGTAATTATTAGGCAAATGACCAAAACCTCCTCCTTTAACATAAAAAGACCTTACTTAATATTATTAGATAAACATAGCATAATGTTTGTGGTTTTAAAAACCAATAAGGCATAAAATCAAGGTGGCATGGCAAACTACTTCCATCAGATCTGAAAGGTTTACCAGTGTTGCCTTGCAATTTCTTTCCTAAACTTCTGAAGATTTCCTATTCATTACACTTTACATACTTTAAATAGTACAGTCCCAAACCTTACCTCCTGATAGTCCCTGTGTGAGCAATTTATTTACCAAGAATTACAATTTCTTAAAAATGAAGTAAGAAGTTGTTAGTTTGATAACACAAAGTACTCTTCATGACTTGGTGTCCAACAGGCACTCTTATAAATTACTGACAAATTACAGTAGATGGCAATTCCTGCACTGCTGCCACTGATAGATAAATCTATGCCATATTATTCTGGCTTTTATTGTCTCTTAAAACATCATCAGATTGATTTTAGAGTAGCAAGGATATAAAATAAATACACAAGATAACTTTCCAATAAAGGAGAGGAAAACCAGCTTTCTTTGTTCCTGAGAATTCTAGTATTGAAATGAACGAACATTTCTGAATACCTTTTTGTTTCAGTACAAAAATTGTATATCTGTTTCCTACCTGACTTAACATAATGCAGAGCCAGTTTGTAGTAGAAGAAAAATCACAGGACCAAGAAAAAGAAAATCTAATATTTTAGTCCTGCTTCTGTCTCTCTGTCAAGCTGTGTGACCTTAAATGAGTCATTTAAGTTTTCTGCTCCTTAGTTTTAACCTCTGTAAAATTAGATGGTTGAAATAGATGACCTTTAATATTGCTTTTGATTTTAATACCCTATAGTTTAATATTATGAATGCAAATAATACTATGTTTACCATATTTATAATTATGTATCTCATTTATATGATCTGGCGGCAATATATGAATAGCGCTTGAAACATTTTTAGATGAAAAATAGAATATGGCAACTGAGACAGGCTAATAATAATAACTAATATTTGTGTATTATTAGTTCATTCAACAAATATTTATGAATACCTAGGTACCACATGAGCAGTAGGGTAGAGGTAAGAATTCTTTTTTCCTTCACACACAATAGTGAAGGACATGGATCTGTAACACAAAAAAGTCTTGATTTCCTAGAATACTTAGGAAAATTGATGTTAATTGAAGTTTTTTTAAGATTAAGTAGCATATCTATCTTTTATTTCATTCTTTGTAGTTTAAACGTTGTATAAAACTGTAGCCTATCTTACTACCTTAATACGTATAGTTTGGTGAACATAATTGCGTTTTACTTTAATATCTGGAACGTATTTTAGGGTCTCTAATTCATCATTCTGAAATCAGTTCTTATTGTACAGGAAAAGTAGGAGATTGGCATGAATCTCTGTTGACAACAGACCACTTCTCAGGAGATGAATTTATTTTTCTTTCAGTAAATTCAAGATAAAGTCTTGCTTGGTCACCATGTTTCTTTTTCTCATAAAGCTTGAGTATAGAACATGAAATAAAATGTTTCATTAGTTAGACTTCAGTTAATTAAGATTTTACTGTACATAAAATCTTAATTAGTAACAAAGAGATCTAGTTGTTTTTTGGGGAAGTAGTATGTTAAGTTTCGAGTGTGAGATTGTGTTAAGAACATGAATGAGCTGGCTACATGATGGTATCCAGAAGAAATTGACCAGAAAGATGAAGGTAAAGCATGTAATTTGCCAACTGGTTAAAGGAAGGTAAGTTCCTTGGGGTGAAGAAAAAAGATGAACAGGAGATGCATCTATCTTCTGTCTGTTCGAAGAACTCTTATGGAAGAGTGAGTAGAATGCCCAATTTGGAAAGGACCTGAAAGATTGTCTAGTTCAATCCCTCCCCTTATATATTTATCTATACAGCATGTGAATCCCTTCTACAGCATCTTATTAGGTGACAAGGACCATCTGGAGCACTTCTGAAGTCCATACCACCCATAATTGCCCCTGGTAGCTTTTTCATACTGCGCTCAAATCTGTCTACCCATCAGTGTGAGCCATACAGAATATATCTAGCTCTCTTCCACACTATAGTTTTTTTAGATATTTGAAAAGAGTTAATTATGTCTGCCTTGTATATAATTTTTACTCACCTGAATCTTACCAAGTAAGTGTTCTCCAGAAAGCAGAGTTTGTACCAAGATCAATCCCTGCCTAAAATTTACTATTGGCTCTATGTTGTCCATAAGTTAATGCATAAGTTCCTTGTGGCATTTAAGGCTCTGCCTACCTTTGGCCTTGATTCTCATTATTTCTCCCATGGAAGCTATAGTCCAGCTACCTGGACCTTTCTGCTTCATTCATAAGCTATTTATTTTGTCTCCATGTACGTCTTTGCTGATGTTTTCTGTCTTCTGGAATACCCTGTTATCCCTTCTGAGTTCAGCATACTTTCAAATAATTCTTCAAGGTCCCATTCGAATGTTCTATTATTAAATCTTCCTAGACTTCTTTTTATGCCTACTTCTTCCATCAAAAAATAAACTCCTAATATGTTCTTATATTCTTATTATAGTCTATACCTCTGTTAAGTCATTCATAACATTTTATTATGTTTAGTTTTTATCTATTTGCTCAGCTGGACTGTGAACTCTTGAGGTTAAATACTATGTCTTGTTAATATTTCTTTTTCTTAGATTTAACATATTTGAAAAAGATGAATGAATACATATTTACAGTATTTTATTTCATTGATCATAAACCCTATTCATAAATTCTGTGGAATGTTATCTAATTTCACCTATTTAAAATGTGACGACCTTTAATTCATTCAATCCATCATCTCATTTGTTAGACTTCCATCTATGCCTTTCTTCTCATACCTTGTCTTTCCAAATTGAAGAGTTTTTGTTCATCTATTAATTACGTTTTTAATGGATTTTTTCCCATATCTGTCATGGGTTAGGACTCTAAGCAGGTCTAAGTGGGGGGCACCACTGTAACTGACAGCACCATTCATCCTTGGTGAAAAATCTGAACTACTGTTACACCACCATCACCACATCTTTTTATTCTAGCTTGCTTTTCCCAGGACAGTTCCCAATTGTCACTGAATCACATAACAGTTGCAATTATTTCCAAGCCAGTGGTTTATTATTAGTTTATCTCTCTTTGCTCAACAATGCAAATCAGAGAGTGTTTTAGTTAAAATTGTGTGCATTTTCATGTATGGTACTAGAATCTTAGTTCTTACTCTCCCTTTGACCATCTGTCTTTCAAAGCGTTGCAGGTCAACTCTAAATCAACTTTTCACTGGAATGTATAGAAAATTGCAGGATACTTCAAAGTCAATTTTTATTCTCTTTCTCTCTAAAAAAAGGGGAGAAGGATGGGAAGGAAAAATATAAAGGGTTGAATTGGAAGACTGCAATGTCTCCTAAGGTAAAGGCTTGAAAACTCAAAACATCCTCTTTCTGAAACAAAGCAAAAACAAGAAATAGTCACTTAGGGCAGCCCTTTCAGACTTGAGCTGAATTAAGAAAGCCCTGGCCTGCTACCTAGTGCAGACCTGATGATAGAAGTTTGCCTGCCTCACCAATAGTCTTTTTTACCGAGCATTTCTTTTGATGACTGAACTTGAGTCACTGCAAGTCAAGATAAGTGATAGATCATCTGGAACCCAAGAAGTGATAAGCAAAGATGAATACTTTTTAAAATTGAGGGGAGCAAAAGGAAATGCTTTCATTAGGTAAACTATATATTTCTCACATTCTGTCAACAAATAGCATTTCAAATTTTTTCCCCTAGAGTTTCTGGAAAAATTTTCCTTACCCTGAAAGCTCCAATATAATAAAGTAAAAATCTATTTGAGCACCAGTGTTATTTTGGGAATAAATGGTCTAAAATGCTTGAGAAGCTACTCATGTCATTGGATTTATGATAAGATTGGATTTTTCCCAAGATCCCTTGACTTAGATTTAGAGGAACATTAACTCTTTCTTTGAGGGTTCTGAGACAAGAATGAGCTGTTAATATTTGTTGTGACTCTACAAACCAATGTTTTCCTATGATGAGACGTGAATATTGATTCTCTGAGCTACCATTTCTGCTTCTGAGAATTATTACATTTGAAAATCACTGAGAATAAAGCATTTGTGCCTTAAATACTATATCTATAAATAATATATGTCTGAGCCTTTAATTTTCCTTATGCCAAATAGTTTTGCCTTTAAATGAGTGGCACATTTCAGCTCAAGTATTTAAGTTAAATAAAAAACTGAAAGGAGTTATTCTCGTCTGAAGAAACCCTACTTGTGAGAGTTCACAGCAGGTGGGCCGGTGCTCACTTTTCTTGTGTGGTTTTAGAGGGCCTCTGAATTTCTCTCCCAGGCATTATATATTGGTTGCAAGTTCCTTTTTTTCCCCTTGATCTGGCACTTGCTGTGTAAAGAGGCAGCTTGTTAAAGAACGATTGTATGAGAGTCTACCAAATTGAATGAATGCTTTTTAAAAATAGACTTAAGCTTAAACAATGAGCCAAACAACCAACAAGAGAACCTGTGAAACAATTAGAAGTGGAAATAAAATGATATTTGCTTGAATCACTAAATTTAAAGTTTTCAGCATTCTCTGAACTAAATTCATTCAAATAGTTTGTTTTCATACTTTGTTATTGTCTTTGTAAAAACAATGAAGTATGTTTTAAAAATTAGCACAATATCAATATAATTATAATATACTTTCAATATAAAAGTGACCATAAAGAAGTTTAATCAGACTGTTCCTTTTTAAGATGACAAAATTGAGACCCAGAGAAAATGAACTAATGCAGGTCTTATATAACCATGGTATTCTCTCACTTCACGAGCTTTCCAATACTGCAAGATGTCCTCTATGCAGTCTACTCTTTGGGGATTTTAACTTGAAGGGAACACTAGTGAAAGAAGTTAAAAATTGCTACTAATTTTCGGCTTCCCTTCATTAGTGTAAGTAGGTAGGCTCAGATGTGCTTGTTATGGGGAAAGACTCTAGATTAAAACTAGTAGTAGATAGAACTGGGGAAGTATTCCCAGACCCTGAGTTTCTGAGAAAAACTGACCCAGACAAAAATCATCCATGGAATACCCCTAATCTTGTGGTGATCCCGTGTCCCTGGGTTCCCAGTTTCTTACTAGCTCTTACTCTTAGCTCCCGGCTTTCTACCAGCTTACCTTCTTTAAGGCATGGATAGATGTAGGCTTAAAGAATCCTCCTAAGGAAGTCATCTATTTCTTTTGCTTGAGTCATTTCAACAACTTCCTTGATAAGTGGCCACTAAACACATGCAGGAATGACACATCTTCGTGCCATTCAACTACCCTAGTTGCTCTTTTTTGAACACACTCTATTTGGTCCATGGCCTTTCTTAAGAGGAGGAGCCCAGTTGAACAGAAGACTTGAGGTATGGTTTGGGCAGCCGAAATCAGACCAAGAATATTTTTTTCGTTCATGAGTCTACACTTCCATGTACACAGTCTATGGTCATATCAGCCACATCATCTTGCCAACTCATCATGCTTACAGTCAACTAAAATCTTAGTCTCTATATACGGATATTTATATGCCAATGTTTCCCACCATGTACTTAGGTAGTAGAAACATTTTTAACACAAATATAGGACTTTATATATGAAGGGACATCAAAAAGTTTATGGGAAAATGGAATTAAAAGATAAAAATAAGAACATAAATGTTATCTCTCAACATATACTACATCAAGTTCAAGACATTTTTATAAGTGATGATAGCAGCCATTTAGTTCATCCCTGAAGAACCAAGGGTCCTTGTTAACCATGTCAATGCAGTGTTGTTTATGTTATTAACTGAAGGAAAAAGGGTGCCTTTAAAATATTTTTAAAGATTTGGAAACAAAAGAAGACAAAAGGAGCCAAATCAGGCCTGTAAGGTGGATGCCTAATGATTTCCCGTTGAAACTCTCACAAAATTGCCCTTATTTGATGAGAGAAATGAGCAGGAGCATTATCGTGGTGGGAAAGGATTCTCTGGTGAAGGATTCTGGAGATTTTTTTGGCTAACGTTTGACTAGCTTTCTCAAAATACTCTCTTAATAAGCAGGTGTTATTGCTGTTTGGCTCTCCAGAAAGTCATTAAGCAAAACACCTTGAGCAGCCCATAAAACTGTTCCCATGACCTTTGCTCTTGACTAGTTCACTTTTGCTTTGACTGGACCACTTTCTCCTCTTGGTGGCTTTGCTTTTGTTTTGTCTTCAGGATTGAACTGGTAAAGCCATGTTTCATTTCCTATTATAATTCTTCTAATAAATACTTCAGGATATTAATCACACGTTTAAAATTTCCATTGAAAGCTCTGTTGTTGTCTGCAGCTGATTCGGGTGCAACAGTTTTGGTACCCATTGAGTGGAGAGTTTGCTCAACTTTAATTTTCAGTTGGAATTGGGTAAACTGAAACAACTGAGATTTATCTGATGTTGGCTATTGTTTCTACCGTTAATCATCGGTCCTCTTCAGTTAGGGCATGAAGATTTTTTCCCCCTTGGAAATTGATGTGAATGGTCTATCACTGTGGGCTTTCTCGTCAACATTGTGTCATCCCTTCTTAAGATGAGATATCTATTTTTAAACCGTTGATTTCTTTGGAGCATTGTCTCCATAAACCATTAATTAATTAAGCATTAATGATTTCACCATTTTTTGACCCAAGCTTCACCATAAATTTGATGCTTGCTCTTGCTTCGATTTTAGAATCCATGTTGCTTTGATAGGGGCTCTTTTTTTTTTGAGTTGGCATCTCACTCAGTCACCCAGGCTGGAATGCAGTGACACACTCATGGCCACCCAGCATCGACCCGCTGGGCTCCAGTGATCTTTCTGCCTCAGCCTTCCAAGTAGCTTGAACTATAGATGCATGTCACCATGCCTGGCTAGGTTTTTAAAATTTTATTGTAGAGACAAGGTCTCACCATGCTGCCCAGGCTGGTCTCAAACCCACAGGCTCAGGCAAACCTCTCGCCTCAGCCTCCCAAAGTGCTGGGATTACAGGCTTGAGCCACTGTGCCTGACCAGAGGCTTTTTTTTTAATAATCAGTATTTTTTATTATGATATTGTGGGGTACAGTTAAGGGTTAGGTATACAAATATGCTTCGTTCAGGCACCCTTGTTGATAAGAGGTGTCTCCCCGTCCCCAGATAGATATTGAGTACCGTTAACC
>CAUYQG010159170.1:0-28985 GCA_963574415.1 Tarsius wallacei | reverse complement strand
TGGTTGGTTTGTTGTTTTTTAAGATATTATAAGGCTGGGTATGGTGGCTCATGCCTATAATCCCGGCACTTTGGGAGGTGAGAGGATTGCCTTAGCCCATGGGTTTGAGACCAGTCTGGGCAACTTGGTGAGACCACATCTTTACAATAAATCAAAAAATTAGCCAGGCATGGTGGCACACATCTGTAGTTCCAGCTATTTGAAAGACTGAGGGAGAAGGATTGCCTGAGCCCAGCAGGTCGAGGCTGGGGTGGCTGTGAGTGTGCCACTGTACTCCAGCCTGGGCAACAGAGTGAGATACCAACTCAAAAAAAAAAAGATATTATAAAATGTACAGAACTTAGGTGTTTATTTCAATGAATGTGAACAATTTTACAGGGAGTGCCAAAAAAATGTATACACATTTTAAGCATGGCGTTTGCTCAAAAGATGACGTTAATCGAATGAATGCTAGTGTCACCATGCAACAGGCAGGACAAAGAAAATGGCAGAAGCACAGCTGAGTGAACATCATACTACACATTACTATCATAATTTAATTCAACTTCAAAAAGTAATACATAGATAACAGCCCTTAAAATGTATGTACAGTTTTTTGGCACCCCCTGTATATACAGTTGGCCCTTATGTATAGGTTTGAACTGCTTGGGTTCATTTATATGCAGATTTTCTTCGCCTCTGCCACCCCTGAGACAGTAAGACCCAGCCTCCCCTCTTCTTCCTCAGCCTACTCAACATGAAGATGATGAGGATAAACTTCCACTTCATGAAGAGTAAATATATTTTTTCTCTTCTTATAATTTTCTTAAGAAATTTAATTTTCTTCATACATTTTTCTCCTTGTTTTCTTTCTTATAAGAATACAGTATATAATAAATTTAATACACACAATATGTTACTCAGCTGTTTATGTTATTGGTAAGGCTTCTGGTCAGCAGTGGGTCATCAGGAGTTACATTTTTTGAGGAGTCAAAAGTTATAAGTGAATTTTTGACTGTGCAAGAAGAGGGAGAGGAGGGTCGGTGCCCCTAAAGCCTGCATGGGTCAAGGGCCAACTGTAGCTTTAATTGCATTTCAGAAAAAACAAGACAGTAAACATTTCTATCACTCCGCAAATTCCTTCATGACCTTTTCCAGTCAACAGCCTTAATGATTACCTTCAGCTCTTGCCAACCACTTTCTGATTTCTGTCAACATCAATTTATTCTGTCCCTGAGTGTCATACATACCAAACCATATAGTGTGTGCTCTTTTGTGTGTAGTGTTTTTTACTTAGCAAAATATTTTAAAGATTTATCCACGTTTTGCACACATCAGTAGATTTTGGAGATGTGTTTGTTTTTTACCACTAAGTAGTATTTCATTATATGAATACATCACAATGTGCTTACCCAACTTTCTGTTGACAGATGTTTGGATTGTTTCCAGTTTAGAGCAATTGTAAATAAGGTTGGCATAAACATTCTGATACAACTCTTTTTGCAAATATATGTGTTCATTACTCTAGGGTAAATATGTAAGAGTGAAATTGCTGGACCACATGTAGATATATATTTAATTTTATAAGAAAAATTACCAAACAGTTCTCCAAAGGGGTTATATCATTCACCCTCATTTGAGCAGTATATGAAAATCTGTATGCTTTTTATTCCGATTTTGTTTTCTGTTTTCTTCTTTGAGTTTAAATTTCTGTTTCTACCACAGCTTATGGACTTCTTACAGTGCCATGTCTTCTTGTATTCCCAAGATGATGGCAATTTTCTGAAATTTTCTTCTGGATGTGGAAGTAGATCATTTGCATATGTTTGTTCATACTCTTATTCTTTGTGATACTGCTTTCTCTTGATTTTCTGTATTTTTGTTAAGCTTCATGTGGGTTTCGGCTACCTAATATTTGTGCAAGTCAAGATCTTCCTATGCTTATTATAGGCAGAGTAATAAACTGCTCTTGGACCTGCACTTTATCCATAATATCAGGTTAAATAATATTCTAAGGTCTACAAGTGAAAGGCAAATGGATACCTAAAAGTTATGTTTAAGAAATAGCAGAACACAAAGTGACTGTTACAACAGAAACTATATAAAAATGAAACAGCATTCTCTCAAGCTGGAAGGTCATATTTTATCAAACATTGATCAATACGCCAACCTTGGCTCCTTTTTAAGACTTTTTTTTTTTTTTTTTTTGAGACAAGGTCTTATTCTGTTACCTAGGCTGGAGTGCAATGGCACAATCATGGCTCACTGTAGCCTTGACCTCCCAGGCTCAGATGATCTCCACCTCAGTCTCCCCAGTAGCTGGAACTATAGGCTCATGCCACCATGCCTGGCTCATTTTTTTATTTTTTGGTAGAGATGAGGTCTCACTATGTTGCCCAGGTTTGTCTCGAACTCCTGGGCTCAAGAAATCCTCCTACCTCGGCCTCCCAAAGTGCTGGGATTAAAGGCATGAGCCACCATCCCCTGCAAGTCAATTTTTATTGATTAGTGTGCTATGTGCCAGGCACTGTGCTAATCACTTGGCTCACATTTTAAAATTTTAATTCTCAAAACAAGCTTGTAAGATAGATATTGTTGTAATTGCTGTTGTTATTGTTGTCGAAATCAGGAAATAAATTCTTAGAAAATAGTAATTTGCTAAAAGGTCTTACAAATAATAAGTGACAGCTAGAACTTGACCTAGACTTTTTAAGCTATCACTGTACAACCCAATGTCAAGAACTGGAAGTCACATGATGAAGTTAATTCATGGAGACCAAAATCCAGACTACCTGAAAGCAATACCTACCTGATTTTTGTATGTCTGCTAAGTTTTTCATATTAACTAACTATAGCATGTAACAAATATTCTTGGCCATTTTTTTTTCTTATCCAATAAAGCTTTCCTGTGAAGGCAAAAAACCTGGTTTTCTGCCTTAACACCTGTGACTATACCAAGATATTACCACAGTCTCAATGCTTGAAGGCTTTAAATTAAAATTTTTAAAATCTTGATTACTTTGCTGCAGAATGGGGAAAAATCTCTAATCCAACATATCTCTTTTTAAAATATTAATAACATAATTATGCATAATATTGTATATTACTAGTTAACTGCATGGCATGAAATATCTCCTTGTGACAAACTAAGATTTGAGTTACTGCAGAAAGTGATGAAAATCACCAGTGTCAACATGTTTACAGCCTGATGTTCTTCAATATCAGGAAGACAAATGTATCAAGAACATAAAATAAGTCCTCATGCCTCACACCCATTAAAAATTTTTTTTTTAGTTCAGTCACACACAGTAATAATAGAAGACTCACAGCGGATACCCAGGCTTTTGGGCCTGACTCACACTTTCAAACTGAGCAGCACTTTATACATTCAGGAAACACAATTAAAATGTACTGTGGAGAAAGAAGACATCACTAATTCATCAGCGCCTTAGAATGTCCTTCAGCCTCATAAACATCAGACTGCCTGTGGGTATTGAGGAGTCTCCTTTGTCCAAATGTTGCTTGAAAGCAAAGCCAATTCTTAACGTTATCTCAGAGTTCTCAGTGCTGTCACAGATTGAATCTGTGCTCACTATGGCAAGGACAAATAATATTTTTTGAGACAGTATTTGTGATAACACGGTTACTGGAATCTAAAAGCATAAAAGCTCAAACAATTAAAACCTAGCCAGAAGAATAAAGCAAAACAAAACCAAAAAAAAATCACTCCAAGACACTTCAAAAGGAATTATTCTGTATAGCCTAATCTCTGAACAGTAAACAGAGATAATGCCTTTCAGGAGGTTAATGTCATCAAAACCTCTCCCTTTGCATACATGTTCTTACTCCTTCCAATCTCACTATTTTGTTAGATACTTATTATCAGTATATCACTGCCAGGTAATTTTAAAACATAGAACTGTCACATGCAAATCAGTCTCATTAGAAAGTTACACATTAGCCAGGCATGAGGACTTAAGACTGTAATCCTAGCCCTTTGGGAGATGGAGGCAAGAGGATTGCTTGAGCCCAAGAGTTCGAGACCAGGCTAGGAAATATAGTGAGACCCTGTCGCTACAAATAATAAAAAATTAGCTGTGCATGGTTGCACGTGCCTGTGATTCCAGCTATTAGGAGGCTGATCATCTGCGCCCAGGAGATGGAGGCTGTGGCAAGCCATGATTGTGCCACTGCACTCCAGCCTGGGTGACAGAGTGAACCCCATCTTCAAAAAAAAGAAAGTTATGACTAACAGACTATTTTGCTATAGTTCCAAATGGTGAACTACTAACCTGTACCCAGCCCTATCTTCACTTCATGCTTCAGGACTTCTAGCACATTTAGAAAGCCACTGCTGAGCCTGTAGAGAGAGAGAAGATGTCATAACAAGGAGACCCATGTGATTCCAGCAGAAGGAGGTCACTAATAATGATGATGGTGATATCACTGAAAACTGTGTTTCCCAATAAATCAGCTCTAAAACCAAAACAAACACATTAGTCAAATCAGACCATCCAAGTCCTAATGTAAACAGGATCATAAAAGAGCTTAATCCTTGGGCCCAGGTTAATCTCAGGAGGATACAAAGTCACAAGAACCAGAAGGGAAAGCAGAGGATCACTTGTATTTAAAAAAAAAAAAATCAATGAAGATATTAAACCTTGCAATTTGTACAAAAGTCATATCTGACTTTAATATTTTTTAACCAACCCATCCTTCTGTGTTAGGAAGTAGAAATTATAAACCATTACCTTTTCTCCACATCTGGAATAACTTGTTACCCTAAATGAAAAGACCAAAGAAAGGAAGATTCAACTGGAAAAGGGGGCGCAAGCTGGTGACTCAGGGCCTGACAGTTCAAACACTGCCTCTGCGGCAGGATTCTAGATGTTTTAGCCCTAAGCTCCTTAGCAGTCTCAGAAGATGCAAAAGTCAAAGTGGTCTGCTGGAAAATACACATGACTATCATTTCCAGAGCCCAGTGCGCATACATCTCTCAGTTGTTGGAGAAGAATAGTAGTGACCATTTAAACAGAAACACAGCCCAAAGAAATTTGACGTTAAATTTCAGTTTGTAAAGTTGAATCATGTTTTAATTTGGAGAATGTTGGACAACTCATCCAATGGGTGTTAAATCTTCCCCTAACGGGTCACTAGACCATAATTATAGTCACTAGGCTGCACATAGGCAAGATTCTCTCTGTCATTGTCACTCCTTTAAGTCTAATAATCCAGAGTTTCTGGAGCCTCAAAACACCCCAGAAATATGTTGCTATGGCTCTCAATGCCCTTCCTATACTGCCACTGACATATGCGTTTGTCATTCACAAAGCCCCTAGATTTTCAACTGCTAACACTTTTGGCTCCTTGCCTAGAGACTCTCTTGTGCTGCAGCCTGCTCTGCCCTTGTTTGGGGAAGGTCAGAAACTGCAGGGAATTAACGCTCCTCTTCACCCCCACCCAGCAGCCTCCACAATAACTGATGAGCATCTAGGTATCACTACACCAGCTTCCCCACTCCTTGGTCAGGATAACTTTGAGGTCTACTTTGTACACCGGCTTCCTAAGTTTTCTAGGAGCATTAACCTCTAGAAGCCCACAGTGGTAACTTGCTTGATGAACACTCTTTATTGGCTTCACTGTCTTCCTTCTCGACCTTGTCTTATTTCCCTAAAGATACTGTTTGAGATCATGCCCCAAGTCAACTCCTTGTACAAGCACGAGTTTTAAACCTAGCATCTATAGATTCATATCATGGGATCTATGAATTCTCTAAAATTAGATCTAATGTTTTAATATCTATAGGCTTCCGTCATGTAGATTCATTGAATTCACTCAAAGATCCACAATCTTTCGAAAGGTTAAAAACCATTTAAAAATAAAGCTTCTGTATTCTGGGGAATTATAATAGGGTAAGGTCCTCCTGGACTCCCTGGAGACCTGGCATCCTATCAGATTCAGCGGGGTGACATATGTTGTGGGGCGTTGGTTTCTGATACCACTGCACTACCTCCCAACTCCATAGCACAAATAGTAATGGGGCTTAGACCCATCTTGCTTAAATACCTAGCTGGCATGTAGGTTCTTTCAGTCCTTTAGCTGTACATTCTAAAAGATATTGGTTTTAACCTCTTTCTGTTGTATTTCCTATTGTCCTTTTTTTGTGCAGATTCAGAGATCTTAGGAGATGCTGTGCTCTTCAAATGCACACTCTGCAAAAAATGTCCTCTTATGTGCTCTCTTTTTCTTCACCAGAGCATAGGTAAATGTCTGTCTGTCTAGTTCCTGTCCCAATTGAACATAGCTATAGAAGAGAGATCTCGGGGGAATGACTGAGCAAAGACACTTGGTTGCTCATCTGCAACGCAAACAGTCACAATCTACCAAACAAGTATTGCCTACTTACGACAAATTAGAATTGGGACAATGTGAGATGGACGCTCCTCGTTCGTGGAATACATTAAGTTCTTCTGCAGAAAGGTAGCAGCCATGTGCCATCACCGTCTGGAGAAAAGAATGTCTTACATGGAGTTTAACATGCACAAATGCTTAATTTAGAACCTACTCACCACAAGATGTTACATTTTTTGAGTCAAGGTCTCATTCTGTTGCCCAGGCTGGAGTGCAGTGGCATGATCACTGCTCACTGCAGCCTCAACCCCCTGGGCTCAGGTGATCCTCTTGCCTCAGCCTATCAAGTAGCTGGGACTACAGGCATGCACCACTATGCCTACCTAATTTTTTTATTTTATTTTTTGTGGAGATGAGGTCTCACTATGTTGCCTAGGCTGCTCTCAAACTTCTGGGCTCAAGCAATCCTCCAACCTGGGCCTCCCAAAGTGCTAGGTTTACAGGTGTGAGCTACCACGCCTAACCTAAATGCTTAATCTTGCTAATATTATTGGTTTTCTTGAACAAGAGTTTACGCTTTCAAAACTCTTTTTCTCTCAGTACAAAATCTGTATCTAACTAGCTTTTTCTTTTGGGAGACATGGCTCAGTGGCCACAAAATTATTATGAAAATATAACTTTCTCAATCTCTGGATAAATAAAATTAACATGCAAATGAAAGATTAATTTATTAATCATATGGAAATACATGTAAAGGAAAATGAAAATGACAATGTAGCATTTACAAGATTTATGCAGAGTATTAACCTTTCAAATCAGTTATAGTCATATCTCTATTCACTTACTCACTAAGAAGTCATTTACTGCAGTAAACTTCACACAGTTGGTACATTTCATTGAAGGCCAAAGCCAAAAGGTACATTATTGTAATGAGGTCTCTCTTCACTCATATTAATTTTAATTTTAAAAATGCATACTCATTCTTATAAAAACAATTTCAGAGTATTTAAAAATAAAAAGTAGAACGTCCTTCTGCTTTCTCCCACTGAAGAGTCATTTTTAATATTCAATGTGTCTTCCAGATCATTTTTTCCAAGTAAGCATGCAGCTATACGTATATCCATATACATCAAACAATATTGCACAAACATTCTTCCTTGTAAGCCTGTGTACCTCTTTCTCTGTGAATGCTGGATAAAATTCTAATTATGCATGCTCTGTAATTTAACCAATCTCCCACTGATAGCCATTTTTAAACTTTCATATGTAATTGAATCCCTATTCATGTTACTTGCAGAATGAATCCTTAGAAATGCATCTGCTGATTCAATGAAATGCACATTTACATTCTAATGGGTACTGTCAAATGTCCTTGGATCAAATGACATTCCCACCCTCAATGAAGCCTTTAGATTTATTAACTAGGATGAAACTTGAGGCTCATTTTTTTTTTTTTTTGAGTTGGAGTCTCACTCTGTTGCCCAGACTGGAGTGCAGTGGCCACTCCCGGCCACCGCAGCCTCGACCTGCTGGGCTCCGGCGATCCTTTCGCCTCAGCCTTCCAAGTAGCTGGAACTACAGGCATGCGCTACCAAACCCGGTTAATTTTTTGATTTATTGTAGAGACAAGGTCTCACCAAGTTGCCCAGGCGGGTCTCGAACCCACACCTCAGCCTCCCAAGCACGGGATTACAGGCTGAGCCACCGAGCCCGGCCAGGCCCATTTTTAACTATACATACACACACATGCACAGTCCAGGCTTTACTCTAGTTTAAGATATGATATGTGTGCATGTCACAGAAGTCAGAAGAGTGCTACTGAGACTTTAAAATTTAGACAAATATGCTCGATTTTACATAGATTATGTCATGATATAAAATTACCTTATTTGTCAGAAGATTGTTTTTATCATATATATCTGTGTAGTTTTTATAGCTGGGGTATAAATTTTTCACGGCATCAATTTCATCACGATTTTCACTTATATGGCTCTACAAGAAAAGAAATAATATTTTCAATTTTTTTTCCGTAAAATATCACTAGAAATTATACTTCCTACGTCAAAATGGTATGGGTGGTTATTACTTGCCTATGTAAGGGACCATATGAAAAAACAATGAAGATTGTACATGTATTTTATTCAAAACAATTATATACAACATATATATAATACATAGGATAACAACACAGAATATCATTAGCATGTAGCATTTGTATAACCTCAAAACAAATTTCTCCCAACAAAGTCTTTCCAAATTTCAAACTATAGCAAGAATAAATATAAAGTCCTCCTTGAAGATAGTCAAGAGCCTAGCTATTTGTGGCAACCTATTTCTTCTGGTGCTGGCCATTTAAGAAAAGAGCTCAGTTTCCATTAAAAAAAAAACAGACAGCACGGATTACTCCTAAGAAAACTAAAATTTGGGTAAAGAGAGCTGAGTTTTAGTCCAAGTTCTGACACTAGTTAGGTGTTTCAGGGCAAGTCAGTTGTTGTGGACCTCCATTTAATCTCTCAAATAAAAGGATTGGGCTAGATGAGTGATTTTCCAAATGTTTTTTAGCTTTGAAAATGCTCTTCATATGAAAATTCACAGAAATACAATATAAAGAAGGCACAAACAAGCTATCCTTCAAGATGCAGCATGATTGGCACTCTTGGACCCTGTCCCCATTTTGTTCCCTTTGTTGAATTCCAGAATGAGTTCTTCTACAGAAGACAGTTTGAAAATGGCTGAGTTAGACAATCCTACAGTCATCAAGAAAGAACCCATAAGAACACACATGCAGGCAAAACAGATGAGTTCCAGGCCCCCACATCAATCTTTCTCGAGGGCACCACCACACCTGAGAGGACATAATTAATACTTCCAAGACTGGCAATGCCACTTCTCTCTCTCCAGTGAGATAGGAGAGTGGCAAGTTTTCTAGGATAAACAACAAGGTTAACTTTTTGAGACAGGTGACAGACATTTTCTCTAGACAAGTGGCTGACCCGGTTTTCTGAGCCCCTACAGAGAAAAACAGAATGCAGTTGAGAACTGGTTAGAGCCAGCTACAACCAAGATGGCAGTTAATTTGCCCACCACCTGATTTTGCCCCTCATTATACACTCATTGTAACACATCAGCATGCTAAATGACACATCCTCCAGTGCTATGACAGTTCCAACCCTGCCTATTTATAGTAACAAACTGGGAGGAACCCCAGTTCTTTGAAATCTCCCCGGCTTTCCCAGAAAACCTATGAATATTCCTCCCTTTACTTAGCATATAATCATGAGCTAGCTATAAAAATAATATCCCAGTGATGCACAGTTGCTATTCTTCCTTTAGGCCAGCCCAGGCTGCCCTGCCTATGGAGTAACTTGTTCTCTGTCATTTCAATAAAATTACTTTCATTTTCCAACTGAAACCCCAGCAATGTACAGGGGCTGTTCTGCCTATAGAGTAGCCTTCTTTCTGTTTCTCTTTAGTTTTCATAATCTTGCTTTCACTTTACTTTGTCAGTTTGCTTTTGAATTCTTTCCTGCAGGAAGTCAAAGAATCCACTTGGTCTCTCAGGCTGGATCCCAACTTTGAGGTTCCCTGTCTTGTGTCACCACAAAGTAGAATATGGAAAGCCCAATTAAAAGAAAGAAGGCAGCAGAGAACAGATGCTCTTGCTGTTGTCCTGCCCCTTGTGCCCCTTACAACATATATTTCCTTTAATAAATCTACCTTTCCTATTTAAAATAAATAAAAGAAAAGAAAGAAAAAAGGCTGAGTGCAGTAGCTCACACCTGTAATCCCAGCACTTTGGGAGGCTGAGGCAGGAGGATTACTCAAGACCAGGAGTTTGAGACAAGCCTAGGCAACATAGCGAGACGTCATCACTACAAAAAAATTAAAAAATTAGCTGGGCATGTTGGCACATGCCTGTAGTCCCAGCTACTCAGGAGAATGAGGCAGAAGGATTACTTGAGCCCAGGAGGGTTGAAGCTGCGGTGAGCCATGATCATGCCAGCACTCCAGCCTGGGCAAGAGAGTGAGACCCCAGGTAAAAAAAATTAAAAATAAAAACAAAGTAAAAAGAGAAATGCTCTGAAAACAGATGTTTCACTTAGACGATGAACTCTATCCTTGGCCTTGAAAAAAAAAATCACAGACCATCAATGAAATGCATGGACACAGGGATAGAAGAAAAGACAACCAGTTGATTCATGTCATTCTGATAAATGTTGGTCAATTCACGTACATCCATATATATCCCTCCAGCAAGAATAGATTTGATTTTGGTGTGTCCTTTTCATTTTCTTTTTCATGTATTTTTAAGTATTTATTTATATTTTATTTTTTCAGCAACAGAAGCATTTTGTTTCTAAAGTAGAAACATCATCTAAGTTTATCTAAGTTTATGTGTGGGATTGAATAAGAAATTCACATGATCATAAATCACATCCCCAAAATGGAGAAGAAAAAATAGTTAATAGGTCCTAAGAAGATAGATCTTAAAAAAAAAAAAAGCCTATAAAATGGTAAAAAGTCTATGTGTTGTCTTTGCCCCAACTTGCCTTTTTTATAAAATAGTCAGCTCCTAAGAGGAGAAATCATAGTACAGTATATAATTAAACTTAGATGGGGGATGGGGAGCTCCCAATTTTAACCCAGCTGTAAGCTTTAAAAAGTGTTTTATCCCTAAATTGCAACAACTTAATGACAAAGTAAGGTATACTTTTTTGTTCCTGATTTTAAATTAGGGAACACAGAACAAAAAGGGCTTTTTAATGCATTTCTGTAAGGTGGAAATTAGGTTCTTTTTACTTTTCAAATAATAGCTAGTTCCTCCAACAATGAAAGTATAGAACACTGATAAAGTATCAAATAAAATAGAAGTAGGAAAAAAAGGCATTAAGTGTATTCTACAGAGATTAGGTAGACAGTATGTTTTTGACCTTGCTATAACTTAAGATGTTCTTGTCTCTTGAAGACTGATCAGAGAACATTGAGAGGAAAAGGAACTTCAGGGTTCTTACCTGCAAAATTAAAGAATTGGATTAGGGGACATCTGTAGGGCCCTTCTTCCTCTGTCATGCTATGACTCTAGGAAATCTCAGTTGAAGAATTAAAGATTACTCAGTAGAAGAACTAGAGATTATTGGAGATTACAATTTAGGATACTGAGAAATCTTGCAGATCTGGACGGGGGCTTAAAGAGAAGAAAAATACCCACCTGAATGTGCAAATCACGGGTCTTAGCGATGTTGCCGAGTTCCCCCATCAAAGTCTCCGTGCAGGAAAGGGAAAAACGTGGTGTCACTACAGGCTTCACTCTAGAATACTGCAGATAATTTTAAAAAAAGTTGATAAGGGAGCTACAGATATGAACATAAAGTGTATGCCAAAATGCATAACATATAGCTGGATGATTTTATGTCTTTATTTTGGGGAGCAATCCCCCATTCGAAGAGTCGTTGGAAGTGGTGGATCTCATGGAGAGTATGTTCTTCAACGTCAAGTTCAGCCAAAGATTCTATCTCAAGTAACAGACACCCTCCTCCCCCAACATCGAAGTTCAGATGAAGGCCAGACTGGGTCGCCTTTATGGGGAGAATTGGAAGCTGAAGGAGAAGTTTTAAAAGAGAATCCTGGGGAGACTAAAAGCGAGGTGGTAGCCTGTTCCACTTGTGGAAGTGTGCTGGCAATGACCTTCCTGAGAACTTTCCAGTTGCAGGATCAGCTCTGGTGCCACCTGAGGCGAGTGGCCAGGCAGGAAGGAAGGACTTATAGAGGAATGGGAAGGAGAAGAATCATAGAGCCCCCATAGATGTCCCAAGGTTAGATTGAAAGAAATTCTGAGGTTTCCTGTAGTGTCCAATCAGACCTCAAAAGATGGTAAGGGAAGGGTCAAGCTTGTCAATCTAAGAGATTGCCTAGTGGAGCCATAAACCAGCCTACTGGGGAAGGCAGCAGGAAATAGCATTGTCTCCATAGGCTCACCAATGCCAGGGCACTGCAAAGGTCTACTATGTGGACCAAGGCAGCCAGTAGCTAGGGCAGCAGGGCTGAACAGTGCCTATGTTTCAGACCAGACCAGGGGCACAAGTCACCAGAGCCAACGTTGAGATAGCCACCAAACAGTCCCACAGCTTCCAGGTTCCACCAATCTGCCCATACCCATGAAGCCCTCACTCCCTCCCCAGAGATCAGGCCTGTGAAATTAGAAGGTTCTAGAGCAGAAAGAGAAAAACCACTGAGAAAGGGAGAGTCGCTTTGAGATGGTGACTCTAAACTGGGTAGTGACTGAACTGTCATACCTTGGATCAACTAAAAGCTTAGTGAACTAGAGAACAAGTTTATCTACTTAAATTTAGTTTTTCTGTTGCTTGTAGGTAAGGGGTTTTGGAGCTAAGAAAATTATACACAATTATAAGAATAAAGTGAATTTCATGTTTGAACATATCTGAGAAGTGATTCATCAAACCACCTAAAATCAGTTAATACTTCCTGATTTTATTAAAAAAATGTTGCTGATTTCAAAACATATTTCAAACAAAACACAGAGGGCTAGGTATAGAGCTGCACCAGACCTCTCTGGAATGCAAAAAATGTCTGTCCTCTGTTTCTATGAGTTTGATTTTTTTTTTAGATTTCATAAATAAGTGAGATCATGTAATATTTGTCTCTCTGTGTCTGGCTTATTTCACTTAGCAGAATGTCCTCTAGGTTCACCCATATTGTCACAAATGGCAAGATTTCCTCTTTTATGGTTGAATAATATTCCAGTGTGTATGAGTGTGTGTGTGTATGTATGTGTATATATACTGTATTTTCTTTTTTCATCTGACTACAGACATTTGGGTTGTCTCCATATCTGGGCTCTTGTGAATAACATTGCAATGAACATGGGGATGCAGATATCTCTTCAAGATACTAATTTTATTTCTTTTGGATATATACCTGGAAGTGAAATTTCTGGATCTCATAGAGATGATGATCAAAGGGTAAAAAACTTTCTGTTATAAGATGAACAAGTTCTGAAGATCTAATGTACAGGATGGGCAGTAATGGATGTGTTAATAATTTGATTTTGATAATTATTAAAGAATGAGTATATGTATGTCAAATCACCTTGTAAACCTTGAATATATACAATCTTTGTCAGTTAAATCATTTAAAATTTTAAAATACTCGACTTAACAGAGTTGAATTAAAGGGTCCACTGCGGAAACCATTTAAGGTTCTAGGAAAATACTTCTTCACACATGGAATAAGCCAATTGTACACAGACTAATCTCTATCAAACAATTTAATAATGAATTCTACAACTAATGCAAAGGCAATGCAGATACAAGTTCTGAACAAATTTACTCACATTCCTCTGAATCATTTCTGTCACAAACCTGAAATAAAACAACAAACGGGAAGTTAGAAACTTAAGCATTTTCAATTAAATGTTTTAAAAAGGTAAATACACAATCCTTATGTGTCTTAATTTCCATGTGAATATTTCTAATGCTGCACATGTTTCGCCAGCACTAATTAAAGATTAGCAGGCAGTAATTACTCTGCTTTCTCATTTGCAGCCAGAGATGGAGCACAAAATCACAGGGAAATGGAATGTTAGCATCTAGCGTCAGTTGGGCTGTTCTTGAGTATTCCCATGGCACTCAAGCTGTTCTACCAGCTCAAGCTCTGTTTAGGGAAATACTGCAATATGTTATGCTCCACGGATATTAGAGTCATGGAGTCCTATGCACCGAGAGGCATTTAGGAGACACAGGGATCTCTACTTCTAACTCTCAGCGGAAGCGACTTGTTCACACAACATCATCATGTATGTCCAAGGGCAGAATCCTCCTGGGGACAGATGTCAGAGTAAGGCAGAAGGACTAGGCCAGAGGTTGTAGTTGTGCAGTGCACAGTGAGTGGGACGGATGATGATGCTAGGTTGTGCCTGCAGGGATGGGGGCACCTGTGAATCCTATGAAATGGCTACTTCTGCCCTGGCTGGGCAGCTATAGTTTCCTGCCTTCTAGTATTCCTTTGTTTAAAAATAAAATGTGAATTAAGGTTTACTGCAGTTATAAATGGGTTAATAGATGAGCTGAGCATATGGCCGGTGCTAAGGGAAGGCGAGTGCTTCCTCCTCTTGTTGAGGACACTCTTTTCTTTTTTTTGATGGAGGCTCACTCCGTCGCCCAGGCTGGAGTGCAGTGGCACGCTCATGGCCACCCCAGCATTGACCTGCTGGGCTCCACTGATCCTTCTGCCTCAGCCTCAGCTTGTAGCCGGAACTACAAGCACACACTACCATGCCCAGCTAATTTTTGATTTATTGTAGAGACGAGGTCTGGCCAACTTGCCCGGGCTGGTCTCAAACCCATGGGCTCAGGCAATCCACTCACCTCGACCTCCCAAAGTGCTGGGATTACAGGCTGAGCCACCAAGCCTGGCCACTTTTTTTCATTTTTGAAAATTTTAATGATTTTCTTCACAAATTAATTTCTCACAATATTCATTCATAAGCTTTACCAGTAAAAATTTATTATTATTATTATTATTATTGCTTTTTTCTTTTTATTTCAATAGCTTTAGGGGACACAGACAGTTTCTTGTTACACAGACACTTTGTATGGTGGCAAAGAAGTCTGGTCTTTAAGTATATCCACCACTCCCACCTGTGAACATTGAACCCAATAGGTGATATTTTATCCCTGCAGAGGACATTTAAAAAAAAATTTTATTATAAAGATGTGGGGTACGTTTCAGGGTTAGGTATGTAAACATTGATCATGCAGGTACCCTTGTTGATGAGGTATGCCCCGCCCTCCCCTAGCAGTTTCCCTCAACCGCCAATCCCACCCACCCTCCCCTGACAGTTTCCCACTACTGCCAATCGCTTTCTTATAGCATTATACTTGTTCAAGGTCAGCTTATGAGTGAGAACATATGGAACTCTGTTCTTTGTTTCTATGATAAATCACTGAGTATGATCGACTCCAAATCCATCCAAATTGCTGCAAAGTCCATAAGAGGACATATTTAAGGGAAGGAAGAAGACCTGGGGAATAGAAGGAAGTTGGACTTCTAAATCTTGCATCAGGATAAGTTTGATTTTGGGAAAGATTTATAGCCAAATAATTTCCTTCTATATCTTTTGAATACTGAATAGACTACACTAAAATTGCTTGTCAAATCCTCGAGGTATTATGGAAAAGTCATTTCAAAACATAACAAAAGTACTTATATGGTCAGTAGAATACTCCCAATGTTATACAAAAAAGAACATAGTGAAAACTCACGATCTCAATAAATAGTATGACTCACAATGAAAAGTAATTTAATGAGCAGGCCACATGTCCTTAAAACCATATCCTGTCTATAGGAGAAGCCCTGCTCAATAATAAAGGGCAGGAAGAGGGCAAGTCATTTACTTTGAAAAGAATCCTTCATTTTATAAAGAGATTTACCCTAGGATTCCTATGGCAAGCTTCTGAAGGCTTTAAATATAATTTGGTACACAAAAATAGCACTGACTTGCAAATTTTTAAGGAACAGACTAATTTCACCAATTTGGGTAAATCCACACAGTGACCTTGGCAAATGGGAAGAATGGTACATTAATTTATCTCCCATCATTAATTTGACATCACGGGTTGATTCCAGAGTATGCTAATACATCTTAAGGTTTTCAGGCCTTTTTTGATTTTTATTTCAACCATGTGGTATTAGGAGAAAATAGTGAGGGGAAGAATGCTAGAAGCGTTGAGAGAAGTGCTATTGTACTAAAGGAGAAAATCATAGAGAGCTGGAGTCTCCAAAAATACACTCCACAGCAATTTATACCTTATACAGTCTTCATGTTAGAAAACAAAAATAAACAAGCAAACAAAATAACATTCCCTTGTGAGTTTAAAAGTAACTTTAAAATATATATATATTTACTTTTTAAAAAATTGAATCACTTTCTATTCAACTCTTATCTAAAGTGGATGTGAACTAAAAAACACAAATTATGCATGAACGCACACCCCACCCACATACCCCTATTTTAAAACTCAGTTTTATTGAAGTATAATTTGCATACCCATAGAATTCACCTGTAAAGTGCACAATTCAGTGATTTTTAGTAAATGTGTTGAGTTGTGCAACCTTCATCATAATCTAGTTTTTGAGCATTCTCATCACTCTGATTAGATCTCTTGGACCCATTTACAGTTAGCAGTCATTCCTAATCCCAGCCCCAAGAAATCTTTAATCTTGGCTTTCTGTCTCTGTGGATTTGTATGTTCTATACATTTTATACAAATGGAATTATACACTATGTGGCCTTTGTGTTTGGTTTCTTTCTCCTAGCACACTGTTTTTAAAGTTAAGCCATGTTGTAGTAGGCATCAGTACTTAAATTTCTTTTTATGTCTGAATAATATTCCATTCACCAGTTGATGGACATTTAGGTTGTTTCCACTATTTGTTGCCGAACAAGTCCCCACGTGGCCTTGTCAACCCTGCTCTTCCTTTTTTTTCTTGCCTGTAGTTCTCAGAATAATTGTAGAATATGCTAAAAAATGTAAAACGTTGAGATAGGAAGAACTAGCTAGAACAACCTGGGCTCTGTTCCCATTCCTCCCAGAACAAGATGTCCTGCAATGCTTTAGCCCAGTGAGTCAACTTTCATCCGGGTATAAAATCACAGGCAGAGCATGCTTTCAGAGTCCCTCAGCTGTGGTGTGACATGAGCAACACACAGATGAGATTCTATTCACACAGGGAGACTTTGTTGAACTTTGAGGAGACAGTTCACCATACATCCTAGGATTCTATTGATCCTTGACGCTTATCTGTGAGTAATACACTCGCTTTGCTTAACTTGTGTGAGTGTTCTGTCTCACTGGACTCATGCAAGTGGATTGACACTGATACTAAAGCACAGTGAATCTGCTTCACACTTGGCTTCTATAAATACTGCAAACATTTGCCTGCAAGTCTTTATGTGGACATATGTTTTCATTTCCCTTGCACACCTCCACTTTTTATGATTCTGTCTGTATATGGCACTCTATTCTTTGAGGTAAAGATCTTCCAAGGTAGGCTGTCCGCAACCTCTGGTGAACCCAGCTCGGTGTCCAGCAGCAGCAGAGTGGACCTGAGTTCCTCGCATTGTCTCTTTCAAGCTTGTGTGTCACCACAGAATGTCCTCAGAGCCTTTACTGTAAGAGGTACAGCAAGGCACTACTTCCTGTGAGCAGACAGATATGGAACCAAGGCAGGAAAAGGAACCACAACCTTCCCTCCTGTATGTCTACCCTTCACTGCGGAAAGACATTCTTTCGGGTCACATTTTTGGAGAGGTGATAACCTAGCTTCTTATATTAGCATGTTATGGCCATTCCAGCATATACTCAGAACTTTTCCCTTCCCACAGTGGGACAAAATAGTAGTGAGCATTACATACACCACCTAGGAAGAAAAACACTAAAAATATAGAGAGTACAATTTCAACTCTGGTAACTTTAGGTGGTTTAATTATGAAACACATTTTTGCTTCTTTGTACCTTTTTGTGCTTCTCCAAATTTTCTTTTAACCCTGGAAACACTTATCACTTTGATTTTTTTTGTAATCCCTTTTGAGTGAAAGGTCTCTCATCACCTATAAGATGTAATTCATTTGCCTTAACTTGTTAGAAAATACCCAAGCATTCTTATTTCCTAATGAGTTCCATGAATGGCTCCTCACTTCTGTTATCATTTTTAAAATAAACATACACCATAGCACACACTCTTGCACACCCTCTGTTTCTGTCTTTCTCTTTACTTACATTGAATATGAGATGGGGGTGTCAATGTCACAGTGGAAAGAAGTCTGAATTTAGAGTCATAGGCCCTGGCTTTCAATCATAGCTCTGCTACTTAAAAGTTGTGTGACCGTGAGCAAATCACTTAGCCTATGTCAGACTCAGTTTCCTTATCATAAAAGTTAGATGCTTCGTGAAGATTTTGGTGAGGATCAAGTGTGGCACTGCAAAGAGAAGCTCTTTGTAAATTATTTATGATTGCTCACTGTTTGATGAGATTTACTGTAGACTAGCTGATACATTGCATCATACAGAACACTCTGAATCACCGTGTGCACAAGCCACCTGGGACATAACAGCCTCTTGTTTCCTCTTTATGTCTCTGACTCTGTCACTGCAGCAGAGGGACTCACTCATAAGACAAATCAAGATAAATGGGCTTTGTATTACCTCTCTGTTTCCTTGATTGATTCCTCAGTGGTCTCCTTGTATTCTGAAACAGTGTCATTCAGATCCATGCATACTTTGCCCACAAATGCCCGCTGTCCAAATTTATCTGTGACCAACACATAGAAAGAATCTGAATGCATGTTTGTTTCTCTAACAGTAGTTTTTCTAAGCCTCTTAAAAATATTTTTAAATTAAAATCATTGTGAAAAACATAAGTAAGAATGCAAAAGCTCATCCACCATTACACACTTAAGAATAATAACAACAAATCCCCACCAAATCAGTAGGTAGTAAAGATTCTTCTGTTTACTCCCTTAACCCACCACCTCTCCCATCCTTATCCCCAGACTGAGCAGGAAATAATTGGATGGTTTTTTTTTTTAAATGTATTATTTGTCTTTCCACTTGATTATACAGCTTGTCTATATTTTTAATAACTTTCCTTGTTCTCACTTTATTACATGGCAAAGGAGAAAACAGTCTCAGATCCTCGAAAAAGTCTTAGTCCTTGACATACCTGCACTTGGTTTCTTCCTTCTGTTTTCCCCCCACCCACAGTCTTCTTCCTGTCTCGCATTCTACCACCCCTCTTCTAGATAAAACACAACATGGCCAAGGGATAAGAATATGGGCACTAGAGTAGGACAGATTTGGATGCATGCCTTATTCCTTTGATTACTCTCTGGATGGTGGATATTATTTGGCCAAGGTATAAACCTACACTATGTCCAGGCTTACGAGGAGTACATGCAATCATGCACATAAGGCGATTGGCACATGGGAATCAATAGCACCACACGCCGCTATTTTTTTTTTTAGATTAGAAAATATAGCTTATTTAGAAAGTAAATTTGAGAAAGAAAGAGGAGTTTCACCTCCCCAGTGTAGGGGAGGGAGTCACTAGAAAATATAGTTTATTTAGAAAGTAAATTTGAGAGAGAAAGAGGAGATTCACCTCCCCAAGGTAGGGGAGGGGTCCAAAACTAAAGAAACATGGCCACACCATGGTTTCACAAGGCAATGGCCAAAATAACCTGGCAATGGCTCACCGCTATTTTTAATTGTAGCAAACTTAATATCATTATCTGTGGGGAATTTTACTTAGTCCTACGAGCAGCCTTCAGCACTAAAGAATGTGGTCCTCATCAGAGGTGCTGGAAGAATTATATTTCAGCCAGAAAGTTGAAGCTACATGGGACAATGGTCATTGTGTCTACAATGTCTTCAACTCTGTCATAAGAGTCTTTCAAAAGTGTTCTGCCTCTCTCTTTCCCCTCTAATTCATTCTAATCCCTGGCCACTAGATTGATCTCCCTCAAAATACCACTTTCATGCCATCACTCACAACTGGCTCAAAACCTTCTTTGAGTCTTTGATGTGTAGCTAAGCTTTTCTACAATCTGAACCATCCCATCTGCCCACCCTCCTCTCCCATCCACCCTGTTCTCTACTAAATCTACTGCTTTGGTCTAAATTCTTTGCTCTCTGTGTCCACTATCAATATTTCTGTCCCCATACCTCTATCAAGTCATTTCCCCTGTTTGGAAGACATTTTATTCTCTCCCCATTTTGTCTTCCCTTCAAAGCCCAGGTTAAAGGCCCCTTTCATGAAGTCTTCCCAGACATGGCCCTTGGTTATCTTTGCCTTGTCTGAAAACTGCAACATTTATTTTCAACATCACCCATCATGCCTTTGGCATAAACTCCCTTGGCCAGCAGGCATAGATGTCAGAACATTAGCCAACAGTGCTATGTGCCAGGTACTACGCTGAGTAGAAGTTTGGGAATCATCAACCCAAATTCAGAATCAGCTCTGTTTACAAGCTGTGCAGTATTGGACGTGTTATGTAACCTCTCTGGGCATCAGTCTGTACATCTACAACAAGAGGACACCATGACTACCTCAGAAGACTGTTTGAAGCTGAGCTAATCCATACAGAGAGCTCTGCACCAAACCAAGCATCTAGTAACAGCACCATAGATGTTACTAAACTTATTCATGTGTCTAAGTATTCCGTCTGGTTTCTCAAGAACAAAGACTATTTTCTGTCTTATTGTGCTCCAAGCATCTAGCACAATGCCCTGAGTCTAACCAACACATGTCTGTTGATTCTAACAGAATAAATGGTTGTCATGGCTACAATTAGTAAACTTGCCCTAAAAAACCCTAAATTAAAACAAGAAATTCAGACCTGAATATGAGGGGGACCCAAAAAATATCAGAATTATTTTTGGAGGGTGGGTCCCTTGTAGTACAGGCTTCCCCCACTAGGTAAGTGTTCTAGGAATCCATTGGCGTTAGTGTGCCAACTAGCATTGTTGTGAGAGGCTATGTTCGACTTCAGTGATTTTGTTTTTTTTTTTAGATTCTTTCAACATTTCATGAGGGGTGATTTACGAGTGCACCTGTCCACTCTGTGCTGAGTGTTCAATGACTTTTTTTACCAAAAATGGTATGACCCCCATGCCTCACCCACCCTCCCTATTCACCTAATCTCACTTATTTCCTGGACCAAAAGAGTCCTCAAAGGGAAATGTTTTGCTGATGTGGAAGAGGTGGAACAAAAAAACAGCAGAAGCCCTAAAAAGCATCAAAACTGATAAGTTCAGAAACTGTTTTGGGCAGTGGAAAAAGTGTCTCAACAGGGGTATTGCATCAAACAGGGAGTATTTGAAGGTGACTGAAGTTTAAACATACAAGAATAAACATACAATTTTAATAAATAAATTCCTTTTTGGGGTCCCCCCTTGTATATATCATTCTGTAACCAAAAACCACAAGTAAATAATCAAAGTGTGAAAACAATAGAAAACATTCAAAGGCTGTAATGATACATAGACACTTAAATTACTTGCAAAAAATCGCAGTGCTCAAATTCTAGCAATTAAAAGGCAGGACTACCCACAAGTACATAGAAGTTGTTAGGTAGGCCTGGTCTGGGTGTCTCTGCTTGATGTGCCCATAAATCATGCTTTCATCTGCTCACCTGTAATTTCAGCAAGGAGCAAAGATGAGTCAGTGTGAATTGTTCCAAAGTAACAAGCTGTGGTTGTTCCATTCTTTAGTGTTCGCCTCTAAAAATAAATCACAGAAACCATGAATCGTGTGTGCCCAGAAAAGTCACATGGCATATCCAGAGGAAAATAGAATTCTAGTTTTTAATTTTAAAATGTTTTTATTTAAAGTTATGCCATCTTGATATGGAATATAGTTAAGTAAATGGCAAAAGTATTTCTATTCCAAAAGCCTTAGTTGGAGGAGAAGTTGATACTTTTGATTTCCTAGATTCATACAGTTCTGTGTTTCAGAATCCATACAATGTGATACTAATTAATTTCTTATTTCTCAGGATTATTCAAGGCTATCCAAATTTTATTGCATCTGGGAGCACATAAATAAGATTTTTCTATCTGTTACAGAGTAAAAATATTCAGCCAGATTTCCAGTTCAACCTGGAAGATTGATCACATGTATCTATTTCCTTTCCCTAGCAAATTACTACTAACATAACAGTAAAGGAGTACAAAATTTATCAACCCACAAGAGGAACATGAGAGGGGATGTGAGTAGAGAAAATGTTTGAACATCTTGCAAGACAAAAAACATAGATGAGAATCTGGAAGCAAACTGAAAACAGAGAGAAGCACGCAAGTGTCAGTAGAGAAGTGGCTGAAAGTCTGTGTACAGGTGACTAAACCCTGGCGGGAAACCTTCCCCTCCCTGTTGAAACCAGCTAACCACCCCTAACCTGGTCCCTGGAGGAGAGATGTTCTCCATGTAGAAACAGGATAGTTATTAGATGGTGCAAGCCAAAAAACGACAAGGTAAAGAAGAGGTTTAAGTAAAAATCTGGCTGACTTTTGGGTCATCTTCCCCAGAATGCCACAAGTACTGCTCCCACTGCTCCTGGCAGGGGATTAAAGGAATCTTTCCTAGAGAAAATCAATGACTCTAGAAGAAAGATGGTCTCACAGTGACATTTGGTACCTACATGCACAACCTTCACTGTTCATCTTATAATGAAGTTCACTGTCGGCAAGTGCTACCTCTACCCAGATCTTCTATTCAGCATCTTAGAGCATCACACTTAAATATGAATGTATGACCAAGCTTCAACAGACTTTGGAAGGAAGCTATTATCAAAAAGATAAGAAGGGGGAGAAAATCTGGGGAAAAATCTTGGCAGAAACAGACAACCTACAAGGGAGAACCTCCCAAAAACTAGAATTTATTTATAAAAAAAGTATTTATTCTTACATGTTTAAATTCAAGTAGCAAAAGGAAACGTAGCTCACTGTTAAATTAAGTATATATGTTAACAAATAACAAATTGTAATTAAGTTGAAATAATTTTTAAAAATAAATTTAAAAGTTAAGACAGTTTATGTTAAGTATAGATGGTAAAAAAATAAATAAATAAAGGGGAACTAAAATCTCAGCTGCTATGGGATGTGGTAAAGAGGGTAGGGATCAAGGAGGACGGAGACTGAAAAAGCTCTTGTCCAGTTATATGGGAGAACACAAAATAAAATAGTAGAATACTTGTTTAACACTTTTTTTTTTTTTTTTTTTGCATTTGAGTCTCACTCTGTTACCCAGGCCTGGAGGGCACTGGCACACTCCCAGCCACTGCAGCCTCCGCCCGCTGTGCTCAGACCATCCTTCAGCCTCAGCCTTTCTAGCAGCTGGAACTACAGGCACATGCCACCATGCCCGGCTAATTTTGTTTGATCTGTTGTAGAGATGAGGTCTCGCCAAGTTGCCCAGGCTGGTCTTGAACCCGAGGGCTCAGGCAATCCATTCGCCTCAGCCTCCCAAAGTGCTGGAATTACAGGCGTGAACCACCACGCCTGGCACATTTAACACTTTCAACAGCTTAATCTCTGTATCTATAGAGATACCCAAAATGTTATGTCAGCAGAGAAAACACGGTCTTTTTAAAAAATTGCAGAATAACCATAAAAATTAATCTTTTATTAGGTCATAAAATAAATATCAACTCTTCTCAAGAAAAAATACTGATGTTATGTTTACTACTAAATTAAAATAAAACTCAATTCAGACATGTAATCTAAATTTTTTCCCCATTTTCAAAATTTTAAGCACCTTGCTAAAATCTTGGTTTGCAAATAAAATCAAAATGGAAAACAAGCTACTTAGCAATGAAGATAATAAAAGCACTCACAGACATTAACAGTAAGCCCCATTCTCCTGTCAGGCCTGAACCATGGGGTACGTGGGCTATGGGGAAAGAAGCTTTAAGAGAAATTATAGTTTCAGATTGGACTGTGTTAAAGTAAACTCAATTTGGCCTGGGATGTTATGGACTTCGAGTCTCTACATAAGAATCTACAGCCTAACTTAGTACATAAGCTAACTGAGAGCCTAACTTAAAGGTGTACATTTGCAACAAATAGCTGAGTCTCAGCCAATCACAGCAGCTGGGCTTCAGCCAATCACAGGTGGCCAACTGATCAGATCGTGTTTATGTAAGGTAGACGCTGAGCCTGAGGCATAACCAATCAAGCTGCTTCTGTATCTCACCTCTGTTTTCTGTTCCTAAATGCTGCCTGCCCACATTGCTGGATAGAGCCCTCTGAACCTTTTCGGGTTATGAAAACTGCCTGATTCTGGAACCATTCTTTGTTCAGCTACACTCTGTTAAATTTCGTTTGTCTAAAGCTTTTCTTTTAAAAGTTAGAATTAGAAAGAAAAAAAAAGCTAGAAAGTTCAGAACTGCCCAAATTACAGTCAAGAGACAAGACAGGGAGAGCCCCCACAGGGAGAGAAGGAAGGAGGGATGAAAGGGAGGATGGGAGGAAACCGGAAGCTACTCCTGTTTGTTCCCACTGAGCTCAGTCCATTTAGTAGGCCACGTGTCTAGTTAACACATCTCAACATTCTTTTTTTTTTTTTGAGTTGGAGTCTCACTCTATCACCCAGGTTGGAGGGCAGTGGCACGCTCCCGGCCACCGCAGCCTCGACCCGCTGGGCTCCGCGATCCTTCCGCCTCAGCCTTCCAAGTAGCTGGAACTACAGGCGCGCGCTACCACACCCAGCTAGTTTTTTTATTTATTGTAGAGATGAGTTCTCACCAAGTTGCCCAGGCGGGTCTCGAACCCGCGGGCTCAGGCAATTCACTCCCCTCGGCCTCCCAAAGCGCGGGATTACAGGCTGAGCCACCGAGCCCAGCCTCATCCCAACATTCTTAAACAGATGTCAACCATATCCTTAACTCATCTAACTGTAAAATTTTGTGGGTCTACTCATTATCAGAAACATAGGATATACGCGCTGCAAATACTTGTCAGGAATAAGACCTATTTTGTGCCCACTGACATCAAATATTTAAAGAAATTTCTGACGTAAGAAATCATTTTTATGGAGTACTGCCTGATGATATGTACAGTCCTTCATACTCTAGCTATCTAAATAGAAAAGACAGATCTATCTGGACTTTTTGACACTACAGCATCCTTACAATGTATATTTTGACAACACAGCATCTATCCACATTAAGAATATTAGATTCATTTTCTTAAATTTCAGTATGAAGAATAAATATGCTTGACCTTAGTAAATGTATTTTTTTAAATCAAATAGACAGTATAAATTTCATAAATTATTCCCTTCTGTAGGTCAGGTTCTAGAAACTTAAAGTCAAATATGTGACGAATTCTAACAAATGCATGGACTCCCCCTGCCACCCTGGTAGACACTGACTTCTTGGTTTTATTTTTTCTCCTACACTTCTTTTCTTTTCGGTTTTATCTTTCCTTCCCCCTTCTACCCTCCTCCCTTTTTTTCCCATGATTCATGACTCATTTTCTCTTGTTGTATGCTATGCAATTTTAAGGTCTCACACCCTTTTTAGAATAATGTGAGGTATAAATAAATTTTGAAAATAAAGATTTGATGTGGTTAACACAATTCATTAACACAATGCACCAGCAATTTTACACACAGCTTTAGTCCTTCTCAGTTTTTCTGGTGTCATGTGGATGCATGCTATATATGTAAGACACACAATTACACTGAATTTATAATTAAGCAAGGCAAGTGTGTAAACGTTAGCACTTGCTTTTACTCTTTAAGGCTGGACTGATGCAAGACCAAATTAGCAAGAGGCTTAGGTCAGTCACTGTAGAAGATTTGTAATACTGTCACCACCACATAGCCAACCCCTAGGAAGAAAATCATCCATGGTCTAGTAAAAGCCCAGGAGTGTTCACACCAAGTGAGATGAATGACACAAGGTAGTGGTCAGATAAAAAGGCATTTTCAGCTTTAACTTCTTCCCTGAAGAAGCCGTTTCTGGTTGCTGAGTGGATGCTGGCTTGGGGCAGAGTGTTGGAGTAGAAAGAAGGGAACTGATTTTCTTGAAAGTGTAGAAGGTAGGATGTTTTTCAGAGCCTTCAATCAACAACCGGTACACATCACAGTCGCTGTTCAATGACTGAATTAGCTCCAGAGTTCCCTCTAGTGGTGTTAATACTCAAGTCACAGTCCCATGTGCCCTGCGATATGGGACCATCCTATTTTCCCTCCTTGGGAAGCTACCGGAATAACGTGATATTCTTCCAACAGTAATTTTAAATTTCCTTGGCTATTTCTAAAGCAAACAAACAGAGCTCTTCCCATGTGCCAGGCACTATTCTAAGAACCTCACAGATATTAACTTGCTTAATTATCATAAGAATCCTGTAAAGTAGGTACTATCGTGATCTCTCTTTTTTACAGATGGGGAAAGTGAGTCACAGAACTTTCCAAAGGTCACACAACGATTCCATATGGTTCTCAGAACAGCATTATGGATTGGCAGGAACAGGGAACACACACATATTCATTAAACCCAAATTTGGCTAAAAATAAACGAATAAAGCACAAGAAGTAAAAGAGAGTAATGTAAGCCCACCAGATTGGGGATCTGGGAACTTGGATTCAAATTCTCTCTTAGCCACTGACAAGCTGTGTGGGTGGAGGTGGCCACAAACTCTGTGAAAGAACTTTAAAAATCTCTATGGTCCATCTTAGCCTTAACTGCGTATACATTATAATTTAAATCTGTCCCAAGAAACGGATGCTTCTATAGACAACCAGACATAATACCATACTTACACACAGGATACTTACAACAACTCTGGTGTATACTTCTTCAGCAAAGTCGATGCTTTGGAATCTGAGTTCTGTAGGAAACGTGTACTTGGTCAGCCACTCCAAAAGGGGCAGGTCTACATTACTTCCGGCAAAGAAATACTGAGGGGCATGAATGTGTGTATCCACCAGCCCAGGCATGAAGAACTCACTGGAAATTAAGATAGGAGGGAAAGGATTTAATAACATCAGTCATTTTCCATATCTCTAAATCACATTTTCTCTCAAGAATATCATCATTCACCTCACACCAGTTCACAGCTGTTGCAATCAGACAACTGTAAATTCTCCGATTATTTAGAGGTCAGGAAACAAAAAAGAAGCTCTGATAGGAGAGATCTAAATTGGAAAAGACGGGGTTAGCCTATGATGATGAAGGGAGGAAAAAACACAGCACTGAGCAAAAGCAAAGCAGGAGCACAAGAAAGGAAGAGAACCATGACTTAATCCTATGGCTTTGTTCTCACAACTGGTGGTTTTAGGGCAGAGAGGAGGCCTTCAGAACTTCTAGAGCCATGCTGAGGAACATATACACAAGTCGCTAAGGGGACCAAAGATGGAAACAGAGTGGCCGCAATTTTAGACTCAGTGGTCATCCTGACCTTGGCTGATTACAAGAAATCTAGTCCTTTTTCATGCACCACAGAGGCTGAGATCTGAAATAGAAGCAGCAAGAACAAACTGGTGAGGGACAGGTGATCTTCGGAGATGGGAATGTAAAGCGGCAGTGGTGTAAATGGTTAAGTGAAGTGGGGGTTGTGATGCCACGACAACCAAGCTCACAAACCTCTGACCGCTCCGCTGATCCATCAATTGACATTCCTATTTCTATTCATTCTTGTAATAGAAAGTCCTGAAAAAATGTTTAAGGTTTTCAGAGCCACTGCCCATAGAATGAAAGGAGTCCGATGCTAACGGACACTTAGAGCTTTACTAAAGAGCTCATCCAGCTCACCAGTCACTATTAAGTGGCCAGCCTCATCCCAACAGATGTTTGCCAAAAGATGGTGTGCACTACCACCACCTTCATCCTAAGTAAACATTAAGTCACATAAGGAAATTGAACTTGCAACATGACATGACATCACAGAGAATCCTCTATGTGATCAAATCAAGGGTCTATATACCACCTGAATATAAGACAATAAAGCCATAAGTAGCTCTAAATGCTGCATTTTAAAAAGTGAGCTAGGAATGACGGTGATGATGATAATGGTGATGGTGACAGCAGCGAATGTTTCCTGAATGTGTACATGCACTAGGCAAGGGTACAGGTTCTGCCTGTGCCATCTCATTCGTGGGCAGCAGTTTATTGTAAGGGTTAAGTATATACATTCTAGTCTCAGGCGGCTTGGATTTGAGGTCAGGCCTCACCATAAATCAGCAGTTGGATATTTAGTGTGTTATTTTTAAAAAGTATCTCTGTGACTCAGTTTCCTCTTATGTAAAATGAATATAGTAGTACTTCCTTAGGGCTGTTGTGAAGCTTGAGTCGGTGTGTGTAAGAATAGAGCCTGAGCCGGGCTTGGTGGCTCAGCCTGTAAACCCAGCGCTTTGGGAGGCTGAGGTGAGTGGATTGCCTGAACCCACGGGTTCAAGATCTGCCCGGGCAACTTGGCGAGACCTCATCTCTACAATAAGTCAAAAATTAGCCGGGCATGGTAGCGCGCGCCTGTAGTTTCAGCTACTTGGAAGGCTGAGGCGGAAGGATCGCCGGAGCCCAGCAGGTCAAGGCTGCAGTGGCTGGGAGCGTGCCACTGCACTCTAGTCTGGGTGACACAGTGAGACTCCAACTCAAAAAAAAAAATAGAGCCTGGATAATGAAAAGCATCAATAAATATAGTGATGATGATGATGATGATGGTGATATGCTCACAAGAAACTTATGAAGTGTGGGCGTATCGTTACTCTCATTTACATAAGGTAAGCCAAAGCCCAGGAAGCTTAAGTAGCTTGAAAAAAAATAATCATTAGTCCATTTTGGAGCTAAGATTCAAATCCAGGTAGTTTGTTTCCAGGCTCAGCACTCTTGGTCACTATGTTCCATGTAACAGAATTGTTAATTGACTTACCATGGTAATAAAGAACAGTGACAACTTTTAAGTATGATAAGAAGGTACTGCCGGGCTCGGTGGCTCAGCCTGTAATCCCGTGCCTTTGGGAGGCTGAGGTGAGTGGATTGCCTGAGCCCACGGGTTCGAGACCCGCCTGGGCAAGCAAGACCTCATCTCTACAATAAATCAAAAAATTAGCCGGGGGTGGTAGCGCGCGCCTGT